>JANAVB010005783.1:0-89780 GCA_029216955.1 Iris pallida | reverse complement strand
TCCACTTGACCCACCGATGAGCGAGCTCCGTCGCCCCTCGACGACACCCCCAAGCCGCCCAGTGGCCGGTCCGCTGCTCGAGCATTGGATCCGCGTCCGCCATCATCCCGACGAATAGCGTGAGCGCCAACCACAGCTCCATCTTTGACTTCGCCATGACCTCGCCAGTCGAGTTTTCCTCGCCGTCGCGCCCAAATCATAGCCGCCCCTCTCCCGCAGCCGCCGAGCTCTGGTCTCATGGCCAGCTTTTTCTACCGACCTAGGTGAGCACCAGTCATCAACCCCTCTTCTCCATCCCTTATGCACTCTACATCTCTCCCATGTTCTTTCTCTAATTTGTTTTTGTGTCTCTTTCCTCCTTTCATTTCTTATTTTCATTTCCTTTTATTATTAAACAAATTTGAGGTTTGTGAGTTATGGGTTTAGGCTTAGAGTAATGGGTTTGTTCTGGGCCTTGGTTTTAATTAATAATATATAGTATTATGTTCCGGCCTTGGGTAATGTCTAAATTGATAATTATTTATATCTATATAATAAATAAATTATTTTGGGGCTTATATATACATTATTTATTTGGGTTACTAAATAAACAAGATTTGGGTTATCATATTTATAATACGGTTTTAGTCCTAAATATTTTTTTTGGATTTTTCATGTATTTATCTAAGGTATTTTGGCTAATAAAAGTATAGTTACAAATATATTTGGAAAATTGGATTTTAGTTCTAAAATTATTTTTTGAGTTTGGGTATTTTAATAAGGTTTATATAAACTACAGTTATTTTCTAAATGCATTTTCTTTATGGAGCTATTTCAAAGGGTTTCATATAAATAAATAAATACATATATAATATATATATATAATATATATTATATTATTTTCATTTTCTGGTTACTTCGTTGTATTTTGTTACTACCTAGTTTGAGGAGCCGTTTTGTGTTTTGTTGGCTCCACAACTGCTGTAATGCTCTGTAAGAGCCACCTTTTCCCTTTCAATAATAATCCTCCTTTTGCAAAATATATATATATATTTTATATATATAATATATATATAATATATTATATATATATATATATATATATACTTTCAAATACAAATTATTAAAGTGTATATATGTTTAGCTGAGGGATTATCTTTTACTAAAACTATATATATTTGTTGGCTACTAATAAGTAATGTATTACCTTCTTAAAATATAAGTATAAATTTCAACTACCTACTATGTCTTCTAAAATATCTAGTACGCTTCTACGTATATTCTAATAAATTTCTAAAAGGGAGTTATAAATAATTTAAAAACTAAACATTTATTTGACTAGTAATTAATGAATATTTTTAAAGTATTCCCAAATATGTTTATAAGACTTCCCAAATAATTATAAAATTTTCTTCTAAAAACTTCTAAATATATATGGTTGACTATAAAATCAAATTCTCTCATCTACTATTCTTGACCCTGACTAATCGCATTCTTATTTCCCTGCAAATCCAAATCCTTCACCTCAATGATAGCCAACTGGACTAATCGGGACCCAACAAGATGGTTGTTTCACCAGCAAAGGACCACAGGCAAGTGCACTTTCTGATTGCTTTCGATTCATAGTAGTTTCTATTTCATGTTTATACATATGCACTCTTGATTGATGACACGTTGTCACGAATTAGTACCATGGATTTGTTTATACCTTTTGACTGTCATTTACATGTTCCCATGCTTGCGATTGGATTCCATGAGTACTAGCTGGGTGGAAAATATCTTAGTAGACATGTGGAATACCCAGAAACATCCCCAAAACGTCTATTCTTGCATAATAGCAGTCGCACAATTCACGTACGGGGTGCCGAATTTACCCCATAGCCGTTCACATGTCGAAACTGATATTTCAAAACACTAGATAGTTACCTTTTATTTGTTTTTCTTGATTGCCATGTCACCCCATTTAGCATGCTCGTTTAGTGGATACATCATGTGGTAGAGTTATCTACTTTCTTTCTAGACATGCCATGAAATTAGTTACTTTCTAATTTTATCTCACATATGATATTTTCATGTTTAGTGAATTCTGTTATTTTTGCATTGCCGTTGGTTTGTGTGCTTGTTCCATTCATGACTGGAAACCAATATTTTTCAGGTTAGCTGTGGCTTCACTTAGCATTGGAAGATACGGGTGTACTCGCAGACCAAAACCTAAAAATTAGATAGAAATGATATCATTTTCATTACTTGTAAGAACTTTGTACTTTTTTTTAAATATAAATCTTGTAATAATTTGTAGATTTGTTTTAATAATGTGAATGAGCAATAAATGTTATATTTTGTGATTTTGAGCATCTTAGCCGTGACAGCGTTCTACCCGTTGACTCTGCGGTGTAGGCTGGCTTAGATACGTCTCGTATCCGAAAAGCGGGTACGGTCATGACAGAAGCTGTATTCACTGTACGAAAGGAAGACGGCTGGCAACAAGGCATTTCTTATTCGCCAACTTGTCAACTCGAAGTACACGGAGGGTGCCCCAATAGCACAACATATGAACGGGGCTCAGGGTGTCATCAATCAGCTGTCTGTGATAAAGATGATGATTAATGATGAGCTTCAGGCCCTACTGCTCTTGAGTTCTCTGCCGGAAGCTGGAAGACGTTGGTGGTGTCGGTGAGTAACTCTGCGCCTGATGGAGTTGTCACGATGGAGGCAGTCAAAAGTAGCTTGTTGAATGAGGAGATTCGACACAAGCAAGTTGAATTATCGCAGGAGTCCGCTCTGGTGACTTTCTACGGGAAGGGAAGACCCAATTCACGGACGAGGACTGGGGAGTTCTCAAAATCTTGCGATTATGGACCGTAAGGGCTGCTTGAAGCTCAAAGCTGAGAAAGCAAAAGGCAAGACGATCAGGAGGATCTCATAGCAATGAGAGATATCATCATCGTAATAACTTACACAGATGAACCTTGTGGCATGTGTCATAACGGCGACTGGGTCATGGTCACGGGGTCCGTATCACGCCACTCCATATTGGAGGATCTTTACGTCATACCACGACGGCAGGTTTGAACGTGTGAAGATGGGCGACAAGGGGACAGCTACAGTTGTAGGCATCGGTAATGTGCAGTTGACAACGAAGCTCGCTGAGAAGCTCGTTCTCAAGGGTGTGCGACATGTATAGAGTTTGCGCTACAACTTGGTTTCGGTAGGGAGGCTGGAAGATGACTTTCACAGTCTGTTTGGGGACAAAGATTGGATGCTTGCGAAGGATTCCCAACAGCTGGCTCGGGAAGAGTTGTATGAGTTCGTGCAACAAATTATATATTTTGTGTGTATGTGTGTGTTTTAAAGGACTTTTAAGCAAATAAAAAAATGAGGGACTTAACTTAAAAAGGTACAATATAGATAATTAAAAAAAACTTGAATGTATATATGTCGTTCCTTTGAAACAGGTTATGACACCTGTATTTTGCTAAAATGGTTAAGGAATCCAACGGCTGCGAGAGTCAGATGGGGTTAAGTAGTGGTGATCCTAGGGAACATATTAAACTGTTAAAGAGAATGAATTGGTAGTCTGGAAAAGGCGATTCCTGGAGTGGATGAACGACATGTGACCCTATAGGGATGGTTTTGTCCATTTGGAAACGTTGTTGCCAACTTTCGTTTATCAAGACTCTCTTGGTGTTTTTTTTGTACATCAGACCCTAAATTTGAATAATTTGGTTCAGGTATTCTGACTTCATTATATGTCCAGTGAATCTTATCTTATCTATACTACTAATAAGTAAAAGTTGGGCTTCATTGTGGAAGTTTTTATTCCAAAGATATCGTTAGCTATGTGTTATGCCCAATCCCAAAATACGAGGAGACGAAAATAAATGAGGCCATCTACGCCATACAATGTACACTAGAATGTCGTACGACGGTGATGACTATTGTCACACCCCGACCTGAAAAATTGCTCGTTCTCGCATCAATTTCATCCGAATCAATCGTCCTCGCTTGGGGCATGATGTCGTACAAGTCTGGAGTTGCACTTATGCAAGGCAAGATGATAGATTCTCAAAATGGTTGTCTTAGAGCAAAAAAAGGTGGAGACACATCAGAGTATACAAAATAAATTTTTATTGACAATAAAACAGATTACAAGGCTCTCAATAGTACAACTGAAAATGCCAATTGACTTACAACACTCATGACCTCTCTAGCTCACAAAGGATCTTGTTCTATACATCATGTCTTTTATAGCACATCCATTGACCTACGGTCAAAATATCTTTATGTTGCATGTCGAGCTCCAGTGCGGTCGCACGCCTCGAAACGCTAAGGAACTCCATACCTCAGCGCGTCCAAGCGAAGATCTGCCACGAGCAGATTTCCTGAACCTGCGAGCAATCTGGTAGGGGATCAGTACTTATCCTTTTGCATACCGAAGACCCACTCGCCTAAACCAACACTAAATAATTTAGTGAAGCATGCATCTTATTATGTGGTCTTCCTATTATGGCCTTAGGATCGGTTTTATGGCAAGATTCGAAACAGTAAATCATGTTATCGATAGCAATTGAATTATAAATGTATCCAGTACTGTGTCCCTACAACAGATATTGTTGCTATATAATAAACATAAATCTAGTGATCGTGCACATCTCCGTCTCGAATCGCCAAGCCTGCAAACCGATAATAATTCACACAACCAACCAACATTCCTAGCATAATCATAAGGGTGGCAGGACCTGTGCCTACACCCAGTTCTAATCTCAGCCACCTGCCCTATCTATATGAAAGGTAGTCAAGGAGTTCCTCGCCACAATGGACTGGTATCTTAACGTATAAGCCGACGATCACTCCCCATACGGATTACTAGCCTAGAATTCAAAGGATCCCAAACTTACTAGTATTGTGACTTATCACATCAGTGGCCGGTCGCAATCCATCCTAATGAAGCACACCATAAATACCAAACATAATTCTCTCCTTGACCATGTAATACGCAAAAAATCAGAAGTCAAATCGTTTCCAACCAATTTCAAGTTTCAATATATAATTCGTCTCAACTCAATCTATCTCAAGTTCTATCGACATTATGCCCCAACACATCCGTATTGATGCATGATGCCCCCAACGACTTAGGTTCAAATACCTTTATACTATCCAATGCATTCCATTCATAAGTCATTTGTATAACAACAGTTCCGTGGCATCTGTGCCACAATTGCATACTTTGATGCACGAAGTATACCTTTTAATGTCCCGACAGTTCCGTGGCGTCGTGCCACAACTTATCTACTTTGCCTATGTAATCCATACGCGTGCATAGTCTCTGTGCACAAATGCACGCTCAACTGTCATTCAATGTTCTAGGCCTAGTGTTCAATATTTTTCCGAGTCGTGCACTTGATGTACGTCTCGATATTGTCTTTCAATATTCTACCATCAATGTCCTATCGTGACCCATGCACTTGATGCACGTCATCACAATTGTTCAATGTTTAATGTTCTATCTTAGTGTTCGACGCACACTACAATTTTATACTTATTTGAGCCACGCTTGCTAACTCGATACTAACAATCGCATATAAGGGTACATTTTATTAGGCATAAAGGAGTAGGGGAGAAGGGTCTGAACCCGTCCACCTTAAGACAAATCTGCCCATTGCTTCAACGAGCTGATACGACCCAACACCTTAACTCCATTGTACGATCATCTCATACAATCTAACCATGTGAGCATTTCGTGCTCCTTCGCACTTCGTGCTCCTTCGTACTCATCCACTGATTCGGTCTATCGCCTATGCTTCGTCTTGTTGCAAGGGACTGCTCGATATCTGCACATTGAAACCAACTCAACCAATACTTTTTTAAGTTGATCATACCTCTTCGAATCAAACTCATACCTTTTCGTCTCAATCGACTTAGCGTAATGCACCGTGCGGTACGGGAAATTACAACTATCTAGAAGATAAGTGAGAGTACTCTAGCACGCAAAATGACAAAAGTCATAAGGCTAAAAATCCTAGCTCTCAATCCATGAAATAAATAACAAGAGCATATCATACATGAAAGTATCCCAAAATACATATCATATACGATCATGAAGCTAGTACAACAAAATGCTACACTAGCAAAGTTCACAACATACGTTATCATACTATCAGCCTAGGTGAAATATATAATTAAGATGACCAGAATCAAAGGGAACATGCTCCAAAAAATAATACTTCATGCTTGGGAAAATACACAAAACGAATATGAACATCGAGGAAGAAACCCACTCACACACCGAGACTACTGGTCTAAAGGTATGTGCCATCCAAGAAGGTACGACAGATTATCGAGCTCTATAAGTAAATTTGACCAAACAAAACCAGTGAGATCAAAACTAGTGGTGAGCACTAATCTGTTTTGGACCGAAAACTGACTCGAATAAGGGATTATGTTCAGTTCTGAGTAATTCGAATTAGTTTCAGTTTTCAATAACCCATTATTTGTTGTTCGATTACAGGTTTCGATTTAAAATCAAAATTGAATAAGCTAAGTAAATTTACCAACAAACCCTTCATGAAACAACCTAGTATAAAACCTTTAGAAACCTAGTGTTCGATATCGCTTCCGAGTTTGAGAGTAGGCTGCTGTGAAGGTTGCGAACAAGAATGCGAAGAGGAACTCCTGGACGGGAATCCCTTGATCGCACTTTTTTTGATCTGGGTTGTGACAGTGGAGGGTTGTTTCTTTACTCCGTTGATGATCTGACTGAGAGAGGGAATTGCCGGACTCAACTTTACTGGCTGAGAGGAACAACAAGGACTCTCTCTGGGATGCTCTGGATTTCTTGAGGTACTCAGAAATCGAGGGGGATCAACCTTTTTAAATGGATGAGGGCTCCTCTTATTTATAGTAGATGGGGATGAAGCTCATGCGCCTAGGAAATTGCAGACACAAGCTTCAGCTTGCCATGTGGCGCCCCTAAATAGGGGTTGGTTACAGCCAGATGCTTTACTAGTGTGGAAAACATGGCTGATTGCTACGTAGTAGATATGCTATTGGAGAGAATCTCGAAAGCACTTCAAACTCGTTCTTCGGCGTGACTAGGCTCTTGATATGTGGCCCATGCCAATGACACACACACACCTAGGAATCACTGTCCTAGGTGTCATGTTCATTATTTAGAAGAACTTGTAGGCGCAGGGTAGAAGCACACACACCTGGAAGGGAGAACTCCAGTCGACACACGCCTGAGCTTGACGCATGCTTGGGAGGAAGGACTTAAGACAGCACACGCCTGAGCTTCACGCGCGCCTAGAAAGAACTCAAACACACATGCCTGAGTTTGATACGCCTGACTGTACTGCTTCCGAAGAGAAATAAACCTTTACTTTTGTGTCCATCTTTTGCACGAGAATCAAAGCGTTTCGTTTGGTGTCTTCGAGAGAGGCATTTTAGACTTAATAAATGTTAAATGGTGGCTTGCTGAGCGTAGATAGGGCATGATAACTCAGCACGCCTAGAGTGGTGGGGCACGAAAGGGAATACGCCTAGATAACACGTACCTATTTTGTACTGCTTCTAATGTAGATGTACTACATTCTTCCAGGTTCATCTTTGGCACGATAGTCGAAGCGTCTGACTTGACGTCTCGAAAAAGATCTCATCTCATTAATGCAGTATGGGAGAAAGTGACATGAAGGATCGGGCGTGCCTATGAGCACGAGTAGATGATTTGGGCGTGTCGTAGAGGGGGCGTGATTGGCCCAGAGCATAGAGATAGTCTTCTTTCTGATGTCACGTTACTTCTAGTTAAGTGTGCATAGCTCTTCGCCAGGCCTGATGCTAGCATCATACTTTGATCATGTTAGGGCGCGCGACCCATGCGCCTATAAGACCCCCTTCAATGTTTTCTAACTTTCTTTTGTATAGTTAGAAACACTTTGAATAGCAGTGGGGTACACGCTAGCACGAGATTTAGCACGATCTCCCTCTGGATAAAAAATGGTTGATTCTGCTCTATCTCGAGCAGATAACTATTTCGTTTTCCCTTCTTATCAAAGCACACGTTCTTTGAGGCCTATAAATAGGCGTTAGGAAACCGATCGACACGAAAGTTGAAGCGTCAAGTTCATCGCCATTAATGTCAGGTTCGTCGTAATAAATACGGATTTGGTTTATAAATTAAAGGCTCTTTGGGAGAGAGCTTTTATTTGTTTTCCCTTCGTCTCGTCTTTTTGTCTCCGTCGACCGCCCTCTGCCGACTCCATGGCGCCAAAGACTACTGTCGCTAAAGGAAAGAGAAGGACCAAGGTGGCCGCTTCCACCTCCCTTGATAAGCGACCTTGCTCCGATGTTCGTAGCGCAATCGAGGGTACGGCCCCTCCGACAAAATACTCGGCCTATCTTACATTTCGAGCTTAGTTGAATTCCTTCGATCACACTTGAGTTGTCTACACGCGGGCAGCTCATGCGCTTGTATTCTTGATGAACGCGTGAGAATTATGCACCCATTTGTTGATGAGCGTATGAGAACTTTACGCCTGTCTTTTTGGCAGGCGCGTGAAGGCTACGCGCCTGAAAGGTTGTATGTTTCTCCGATTGTTTTTGTACAGTATTTTTTAACTCGTTCTGCCTCTCTCTTTGTAGCGTCTGAGGTAATGTCGAAAGCTGAAGTCGCCCTTAAAAAGGAAGTACCGTCCCTCTTTATCAAGGAGGAATCAGTGATCACTAAAGAGTGGATAACTCCAAAAGTTGAAATTGCTATTAAAGGAGAGCTGGTGACCATCAATGAGGATATCACTCCAAAAGTGGAAGGTACTGTAAAGGGAGAAGGAGAACCGACATCGGAGGGTAGTGGAACCGGGAGCTCGAGTCATCCCACTCCTGTGGAGGACCTTGATCAGTTTGAGCCTTCATAAGCACGATGGTTGAGGGAGTAGTATATGCCTCAATGTAACTATCACTCCTGGCTGTAGGATTCCATCGACTGTCTTGCAGTCTTTGCTCTCAGAAAATAAGGCTGAAGCGGTTTCCTCTTTGTCTTTAGTATCTGCTATGTGTCTTTTTATCTTTCAATGTTCCAAGAAGTAGTCTGCTTTTGTTTTCTTTCAATAAAAATATAGTCATTTAGACAAGGAAAAAAACTTTTGCTTGTTCAATTGTCATGAACTTGTGATTTTTGTGGACCTATTATCTTTTGTGCACCTTGGTCTCTAGGTATAGATAATAAGTCGAGAGGGAGAACTAACAATTTTACTTAGAGGTAATACAAATATGGCGAATATGGGGTTAATGGTAGAGTCTTCCTACTCATAGGTAATATGGACGTGTTAGGAATGAACTCGGTGAGGTTACAAAAAGCATCTCAGAGGTAATATACATTTGTTCAGCGAGTTTATCAAGTGCGGACGATAAGCGACGGTCTTTGTCAATAGAGGTAATATGGACATGTTGATAGGTAAGAATGTATACTCAGAGGTAAATAAGGACATGGTAGACATCTAGTAGGTTTATCTCAAATACACCTAGAACTAGGTGCAGAAAATAAACGATGACCTTGGTCAACAGAGGTAGTAGGGACGTGTTGAAGATTGATAGGTAAGAATGTATACTCAGAGGTCAATAAGGACGTGGTATACATTCGAACAAGCTGTAGCGGGAACAGTTACGTAGGAATGGAAGATGAACTGGACATTCATTCATAGTATTTCTTGAGAAACTTGTCGTTGATAGGCATCATGAGCAAATCTCCATTAGGTTTTGCTAGTCGGTATGTGCCATTAGAATAGACCGTTTCTACGATGAACGGCCCCTCCCACTTCGGTTTGAACTTTCCAGTAGTCTTGTGGGCCATGATCATCGGCCTTCTTACTGATAGGACCAGATCACTGACCCAAAATGACCTTTCTTTGACCTTTTTATTGAAGGCCCCTGAGATTCGTGTCTGGTATAGCTCAATACGTTGTTGAGCTTGAAGGCATTTTTCGTCGAGTGCTTCCAACTTTTGTAGTCGCAAGCAATGATTATCTTCTGTATAATATGACTGTTAAGAGCCATTCATAGAGAGAGAATTTGGAGTTCCAAGGGGAATACGGCTTTACTTCTATATACCAGCGAGATTGGCGTACTATCGGTTGGTGTATGGACTGTAGTTCGGTACGCCCAGAGGCATTCATCGAGTTTCTTGTCCCAGTCGTGCTTATTGGAAGACACGACCTTTTTGAAGAGTTTGATAATGGTTTTGTTAAAGGCTTCGACTAACCCGTTAGCTGCTGGGTTATAGGTCGTCGAGGCTATGCTCTGGATTTGGTTCTGGTCGCAGAATCGAGGAAGGAGCCGCTAATAAATTGTGGGCCACTGTCGTGGATTATCCTCCAGGGTAACCCAAACCGGTAGATGACATGGTGCTTGAGGAATTTAATCACGTCGGAGGTTTTTACTTCTACAAGTGTTATAGCTTCCGACCACTTGGAGAAATAATCGGTTATGGCCAAGATAAAGCAATGACCTTTTGATGATGAAGGGGGATCGTGTCGATAATGTCTATTCCCCATGCTTCAAATGGCTAAGATACCACTGTGTGGTGCAAGTACTCCGACGGCTAGTGAACAAAGTCAGTATGGATCTGGCACATTCGACATTTCTTAGCATATGCCAGGGCGTCGGCTATCATTGTAGGCCAATAGTAGCCCATATGCCTAGTCGGTCCTGGCTGATAAGCTCCGCAAGTGTCGTCATGAGCCTCGCGCAGTGCATTTTTAGCCTCCTAGCCTGATAGGCATCGGAGTAAAAGTCCGTAGAAGGAGCGATGTTATAATGTTTTAGCTTGAGTGTTGTAGTAAATCGAGAGAGAGTCTCCTGACGGAAGCTGCTAAATTTGCATTATCTGGTAAGATTCGTACACTGCAAAATCTATAAAAGGGGATCGCCAGTCTCGACTGCCTTCTTCGGCCTCTGTAGACTGGTAGGCTTGCATGCATAGGTTGCTCAGGGCATAGAAACTCTTGCGCTATCACTGTGATAGTGTGCTGAGTCCCAGCAGGTGCTGACAATGATGTTGCCAATCCTCTAGCGCATCAACTTCCATGTTTCGCAATCGGGAACATATTCTATGAAGAAACCCATGAAAGTAGAGATTATGGACATCGTTGCTTGGTGATATGGAATCAGGTTCTCATGTTGGACTTTGTATTATCTCCGAACTTGGTTGACAATTAACTGGGAATTGCCGTAAGCTTCCAGAAAGTCAACCCCCAGCTTTTTGGTCAGTCGAAGTCCGATGATGAGAGCATTGTACTCAACAATATTATTAGAGCACGGTTCTGAAAGTGAATATGCTCATTGGATGGCCAAATCATCGAAAAGATTAACACTACTCCCACTCTAGCCACAATATCGCCTTTAGGACTTGTCCTTGAAGCACCATCAAAGAACAGTCGCCACACCGGCTCTTCTGTAGAGGTGTGGGCATTCATTACTTCATCTGGGATATCTTTGTAGAGCTTCGATGTCTCGGCTACGGGATGGAAGCCAGGAAATTGGCTAACGCTTGACCCTTACCGCCTTCTGAGGGACAAATACCATATCATAGGGGGACAAAAGTATCGCCCATGTGGCTAGGCGTGAGTTTAATGCCCCTGGCTTGGTCATGAGGAACCTGAGGGGATTGACCTTAGAGATGACGTGAATCGTCTGCCCGACTATATAATGTCGATTTTTCTGATAGCGAAAACAAGGACGAGGCACTCTTTCTCTACATAGGTATACCTGTGCTCGGCTCCGATGAATTGACGGCTGAGATAATAGATGACTTGTTCATAACCTGCATTGCTGTTCTGGGCTAACAAGACCCCAAGAGAATGATCCAGGGATCAAACGTACAGTAGGAAGGGTCTTCCCCGGACCGGGCCACTAGGACCGGCGGGTGTAACACCCAGTTTTCTAAAATGAGGGTAATTTTGAAATTTTGTATTTTAATTTATTTAATTATGATATTTATTTAATAATATGATTTTTGGTAATTTTTAATTATTTTTTAAACTATTTAAATCATGACTTATGATTTGGTGTTTGACTAGTGTAACCTTGGAGACTGTTGACCTAGAGCCTAGCCATGTGATTGGGATGTTGATTTGTACATTCTAGCCTAGAGGATATTTTGGCCATTTTAGGATTTATTGGAATTTTTGGGAATTTTTAGAATTTATTTTGGAATTGTTTGATTGAAGGTTGACTAGGTTGACTTTGACTAGCTTTGACTTTGTGACCTAACCCTAGTTAAGTTGGACTTGACTAGATATGAGATCCTAGGTTAAGTTAGTTCAACCATACTCTAGTTAGTGAAAACAATTAAGAATTTTGAGTTTTGAATAGAAAGATTTGACCACAAGTCATGACTTGTGATTTTTAAGTCATTTGTTTTATGACTAAGCCCAAAGCCCATTAGCCAAGTGCCCAACCCTAACCCTAACAATTTTGTCCAGCCACTTAACCCTCCTTGGGATTCCCCCTTATAAATATTCTCTTGGAATTAGGGCTAGCCTCTAAGGAAGAACAAGCTTTAGGAAGAGGTAATGTCCCTACTTCAAAAATCTCTAGAAAATCCATTTTAGCTCCTTTTTCCCCCAAACAAATTGCAATAGGTTTTAATCTGAGTATTCTTGCTGTTTTTTACAACTTATTCTCAGATTCAAATCAATTTAGGAGTTTGACTCTCAAGAGGAACCTCTCTCTTTAGAGCTTTTTGGAGATTTTGATACATAGAGGTAACTCCCTAATCTCACCATGAAATTCTAGTTTTATTGCATTTCTAGAGAACCCTAGGCCTAACCTAACTGTAGGAATAGGAAACCCTAAAATTTGGGTCCATTTCGTGTCCTATTTGGACACGTATCAGAGTCCCTTTGCATGTGTTTGTGAAAATGCCACAAAGAAACTATTTGTGTTATTTTCGAAATCTAATTGAATGGGAAATTAGTTTTTGAGGTTGCTTATGCATTTCTGTTGGACTGGGGGTGTCATTGTGTCGTGTCGAGTCGGATTCGACACGTGCACATGCGGGTGCACGCGTGCGTGCAGGCTGTGCACGCTGTCCTGCCACTCGGGGGCCTTAGCTCCTTGCACACAGCACTAGGACACGCCAAATTTGGCATGGACACGGGGGCAGTGTCTGCGCACACTCCCCCAAAATTTCATAGCATCTTGTTTTGTGTCGGACACGTTAAGGGGCCCGCACTGGGTTCACACTGACACAGTGCACGTGATTTATTGACACTGATACGGGCTTCGTGTCACTCACTGACACGACTTGGACACGGGTTAGCTAGCCTATTGGGTAGCCCTATAGGTGGTCTACCTAGGGTGGTGTGCACGAGTCCTAGGTTGGACTGTGTCGTGTGCACGACACGCGTGCACACGTGCACGATGTGTGCACTGAACAGTGCCAGTTTTGTACTGTTTGGGTTTTACTCGATTGGACACGTTTGTGTCCACTTTGTTTGGACACAAACACCCTGTATGACTCATATACATGTATATTTTATTTACCAACCATTAAATCTATAGTTTAACTTAATTTTTATCATCATTTGCCATTTACCCAAGTCATGAAGCATAGCATTTAATTCCAGATTTCCAGTTTGCAAAAAGTGAATTTTGGTAATTGTTTTAGCCTACTTAATCATTGTTTATTGCATGTTTTACAACCTAATATAGTTTACCTATATGTAATCTAGCTATATGTCAATTTTGGTTTGTTTTTGTGGGAGTTTGAGTTCAAACTGAAATTGGATTTTCCTAACTGATTTTTGAGTTGTGTGATTCAATGGTTGAACTGATTCTCTCCTTTCTAAAAATCTGAGTTTGATGTGAAGTTTCACTTTACATTGAGTTGTTCATTTGGAGTGAGATTTGGGGCTGAATTGGTTTCCTTCCTTCTCCTCACTGTTCACTGTCTCACATTTTCACACACTTTGATCTCATTCACCCTACACAAAGCCTATTACAGTCCCCTACCAACATACATTGTAGTCCTACAAAACCCCATCACAGCCATGTCAAAACAGTCCCTATAACTCCTGTCAAAACAGTCCATATATTAACCTACAAATCAGTTCTCATTCCCCTCAAACCTGCTCACCAAATCAGCCCATGTACACCCTTTCAAAGCCCCACAAATTAGTCCCTATACATCCTATACCACTGTCCCAAAACCCTCACTTTCACACCACATCTACACACATGGTCACTCACTCCTTCACATACACATTGTCTTCAATACATATTTCTCCCTATTAATTCCTGTAACAGTTCTTTAGTGCACACACACAGAGCCTATAGCCATATACCCCTGTCACAACACATGACCACATGTTCACTCTTGCCTCACATGTTTCACTAGCTCTCTCTCTCTCTCACATGTGACACACATACACATTCCTTAGCTAGTTTTCCTGTCACCCACATTCACTCACATACTCTATTGCATGCCACACATGACACTTTAAACACACTCTATTATACTATGCCACACACACATAATTTTACATGTTTCCCTCACTCTATATACATATATAAATATTAACTATATTCTTGAAAATAATGATATGGTGTATATATGTGTATGTTATTTATATTAATTTAGTATATAAATAAATGTATGAATTATGTGTGATGTAGGCTATATGGCATATAGCCTGTGGCATGTGGAGTGTGCACCCTTGAGTTTAGAGTATTGATGGACTAGTGTGACTTTTGTATGGTATGTGAGTGCTAGCCTAGGCTTGGTTAGGCCTAGTGAGACTTATTTTAGACTTGTTTGGGTTGAGTTTGACCTTATTGACCTAGTTTGACTGTTAGGGTTGACTAAAGTTGACCAAAGGTTGACTTTGGCCTAGATTAACCTAGATTCATGTAGAATGCATTGTAGTACCTCATTTTACCATTCTGGACTTGTTGTGACTTGTGCTGTTCCAAATAGGAGCCAGACACCACTCCTCGGACAGTATATTCTCTTCAGACACTCAGGATATCGGGCGAGTACATTCTCTGACCGTTTCATACTTGTATGGATTTACATTCTTGCTCTAGATTACTGTACTTGATGCTGACACGACTGTTATCACGGATTGGTACTATATGGATCTTCTTTTGAGATGTTATCTCCTTGTATTCACTAAATACATATTGTGACGTGCGTTTCACTTCCATATTGTATTTATTGAATACCCATATCCTTGTATACTCATTGTGCATATTGTACTCTCATTATCACATGAGCCCCAGGGATAGACCATTGTATACTATTGTATAACATTGTACATCTATTGTATAATATTGTACACTATTGTATAAGATAACGTAACTGGAGTAGATCCTTGTGTATTGATTGGGGAGGGGGTAGAATTGGTTATGTACTCAAATCCTATTGTACAACATTGTATAACTATTGTATATGTCTATTGTATACCCACGTACAATGGAGTTACCATTGCATTTTCCTAGCACGTTTACATAACCAGATTGTACTCTAAAATCACATGTTCCTTACAGTTCTTACTTATCATATTTAGATATTTTCTGTTATCAAATCCCTACTGTTTTTCATATATCTTCTTCTTTCAGCGTTTCATGTACTTTACTCTATTGCATGCTTTATATTTCTAACTCGATATGAACCGCGTGAGATATTTTGTGCTCGCTCCTCCTGACTGGACCTGTTGAAAATATTACAGAGGATAAGGAGGAGGCCTGCATAGACACCTACTATGGGGCAGCTGTGGATGCCATGTATGACCCAGATTTCCAGCCTGATCCACTAGTTTAGAGATTGAGGCTCCCTAGTTTAGGTTTTCTATTTCTGTCATTGGAGATCTGATTGTATATATTCTTTTATTTTCAGTATTAGAGACTTGTATTGAGTTGGATGTTCTGTTTTGTATGGCAGTAGACACTTAGACCCTTTCTCTCTGATTGTATCCTGTGGATCTTCTTATTTCAGTATCTATCTATCTTTTATTTTCATCAGTCTGCCTTAGATGTGATTGAGACTGTATATTGTTATGTCACCTCCATTCGGAGTGTATATTGTACAGGTACCTTTATTGTTAGATGATTGACCTAGGACAGCGTTCTAAATCTAAACACCACCGCCGACACTGCGGCGTAGGCTGGGCGTTGTTACGTTCTCGTACCCTCACAGTGGGTGCGGTTGTGACGCGGGTTCGTGGATATTTTTAATATCTTCGAAGGCTTGTTGGCATTCCTCGTTCCATAAAAGGATACCCCTTTCTTGATCAACTTAGTAAGGTGTTTACAACATCCTGAGATTGGAAATAAACCTTCGGATGTAGGCTAAGTGCCCCTAAAGACCACGAAGTTCACGCAGGTTCCTTGGCGGTTGCATTTCGATGATAGCCTTTATCTTCTCCGGATCTACGTGAATGCCCTTCGAAGTTATGATGAAGCCGAAGAAATTGCCGCTAGACACTCCCGGGAAGGGCTTGGCTAGGTTCATCTTCAACTAGTGCATCCTCATCAAGTCGAAGACGGTTCTTAGATCATGAAGGTGATCACCTCGAAAGCGACTTTTGACAGCAATGTCATCAACGTAACATTCGACTGTCTAACGCAAGTGTTTACGGAATATGATACTTATGACGTGCTGGTTCGTAGCACCTGTATTCTTCAAGCCAAAGGGCATTACTGTGTAACAGAATACCCCCATCAGAGTCCAAAAGGACATGTTTCTCGTCATCTGGAAATATCTTGATCTAGTTATAACCGGAGTAACCGTCCATGAAAGACGTGCGCTCGAATATGCAGGTGTTGTCGGCCATCACATCGGTAATGGGTAATGGGAATTCATCCTTTGGGCAAGCGGAGTTCAGATCGCGAAAATCTATACAGATTCGGATCTTCCCATTTTTTAGTGACTGGGACGATATTGGCCACCCAGTCTGGATGTTGTTCCTCACGGATGAAGCCGCTTTTTATAAGATTGTTGACTTCTTTTTGATAGCATTCATGGTATCGGGGTGGAACCGTCGTTGCTGTTGCTTCAATGGCTTAGCTTTAGGCAAGATATTCAGTTTGTGTACGACGACATTCTGGTCTAAGCCTGGCATATCTTCGTAGCTCCAGGCGAAGACGTCTATGTATTATCTTACAAGCTCAATAAGAGACTCACGATCTTCTCCTTTCAAACTTTTGCTGATGAAGATAGGTTTGGGAGAAGGGTCGTCTCCCAAGTCGACTTGTACGACTTCATCTTCAGTAGGCGGTTCGGGCAACTTGAAGCGCTTCTCCCATTGGGCATCGAGTTGTTGAGCCCAGGCTTCAATTTTAAGGGGTTCGAAGAATAGCTCATCATCTTATCGACCTGGTCCATTGACGCCATATTCACTGACAATGTTCTACGGAACACTTCCTTGATACTGGTGTCATAGTCGCAAGAGGAGTCTGAGGAGGACGGATGTGTCACTACCCTATGTCGCGGGACTTCGGGAGCTTTATGAAGGATATACGAGACCACTGTGAGTCTTCTGGTAATATTGATCATACTTGCCTTCAGGAATATTAATCTTGATCAACAAATGCTGACCCTTTCCGTAATTGAGATCCATATTGCTGTTCCAGTCATAACCCATCTTCTGGATGATGTGCCTGGCTTGCGGATTGTAGTGGTGAACCTAAACTGAACCGACTTCAGGTTCTGGCTCTCACAAAGAGTATGAGTTCGGGAGCCGTCTAAAGTTACGTGTAGGCAACTCTAGAGGGGGGTGAATAGAGTTTGTGTCGATAATAACCAATTAAAAGGTTAACTCTATGCTAAGTCCAGAAGCAACTACCAATAGAATATATAATCAGAGTAGTAATGTGGAAATTTAAGAGAGATCAGAAAAGCATACGCAAACACAACAATTTAACATGGTTTCTCTCGTGGAGGATTAGTCCAGGCCTGAGAACTCTTGCTCAGGATTGAAATCCACTATTTGTGAAATAGCGTACAGATGCGCCTTTAGTCCGAAGAGCACACAAACTTCTTTTCAAAACACAAGCCTTTATATCGAAGTGCTCGAACACTTCAACTTCACGGAAAGCGAAACTTGGAATTTTCCAAGTGAATTTTCTTTCACTCTTGCACACAACTTCTAGCTGATATCACACTGAGCACCTTGGGCTAAAGAGAGTTGTGGCTTAGGAGATATGGAAGAATAACACTTGGAGTAGTAGAGCTTAGAAAGCTAGAATATTTGAAGGTAAGAGATGATTTGAAATGAGAGAATTTAAGCTCTATTTATACCATTCTGGGGAGGCAGAGTTCGACCCGAATTCTGTCCCAAGAATTCAAAATTTTGAACGTTGGACAATTTGTATCAAGCAGGTCCTAAAAATTAGGGTGCTGAAAATTAGGGGGCAGAGTTCGGCCCGAACTCTGCCTTAGACAAAGTTCTGCCCGAACTCTGCCTTAGATCGAGTTCTGTCCGAATTCTGTGTTCCCTGGGCCAAAAGCTCTATATGACTTGCATTGGTTTGGTTTGGTTTGGTTAGGAGTTCATCTATTTTGGTATGGAGGAGCTTAGGAAAGTATGATTATGGGTTGAGATGATCAGTCCGACTCAACGTACATAATTCCTAGACTCAATAAAATTAAAGATTACAAACTCGAGACCAAGTACATTAGCAAAGTCACAACTTTGTAGACAACGTCTTATCTTGATCAGGGGATGTTCTGTCTTGAGCTCGATGTGTCGTATTAGATCATATATCTGTTTGTTAATTATCAAATTCAGGTTGACTGTGATCCGGTTTTAGTCAACAATCTCTCCCATTTGATTATTGACAAAAATATATTTATGTCTCAATATTCATACCTGGACACATATTGAAGGAGAGGGGAAATTTGCAGATATGTCATGGCTCCCTCACAATGTTATATTCCTATTCTTGTACATAGATTATGACATATATGCATAAGATTATAAAGGAGAGAGGAAATTTGCAGATATGTCATGGCTCCCCCGTAATGTAATATTCATGTTCTTGTACATAAGATTATGACAGATATGCATATACAATCACATAAAATATTACATCACATGTTTCCCTCCCTTTTGTCACTTAGCAAAATAGACACAAAGTAAAGCTCCCCCGTAAAAGGATAGAAAATGAAATCAATCTTAAGTAAATGAATCAGAGCATGAGAAAGGCATGGACAATTATGATCAATGTATAGTAAATGAAGAACAATGGGAGTAAATAAGATATCAAAGAAGAAAGATACCAATTGAGATGTTGAATTACATAAACTTGAAAAATTGATCAATGAAACCATGATAGTCACAATTGTCCACAAATAAGTAAAGGAATCATCAACGTAAAATAGAGCAATTGATATAAAATAATCCCATTATTTGCAATCCTATTTGCTTATCCAAATTCATGCATTTGAACTCAATTACCTTATCATGCTATATGAATACCCTTTAGATAAATATGAAGGTAAAGGAAAAAAAATTACTTGAGAAGGAGAAATTCAGTCGACTTGAATGCTCCCCCTTAAATTAGTACCAATGTTGATATAAATCATGAGTTTTGAGTAAGTCCTAAAAAAGCCAAATCAATTAAGCATACTAGGAAAGCCAAATCAATGAAAGCACAATAGGCATCAAGTTAAGATACAAAAGTTAATATTAACAAGATGACCTATTTAACCCGTATAAGAGAGATAAAATAATAAAGATAATTGCATACACTCTTATAACCCTTCAAAATAAAAAATATCATGACCTTAATGAGAGATGAAATTGAAGAGAATATGGGTCCATGATGAACTAGGTATACGACAAATTAATGGGTATAAATAAATTGAACCAATTTATTTGCTCCCCCTTAAATATGTGTATCTAGTTTTAAAACACTTATAGCATAAATATATTACTACAAGATCTAGGGTAAATCGACTATGGATTTTTTTTCTTTGCTCAATTCATATAAGGCTATAAAATCGTCATAAAACGAATAATGTCATCTTTAGTCAAGAAGAGATATCCACTTAATAGCTACTAAAGATGAGAAATCAAAAGAATACTCTAATTTAGCACATGTAATCAAAAGATGACATACATTAACCTATAGAAGCATTTCATATTTAAATATAATAGATCAATGTATGTTACCTTTTGAGAAAAATGTCATCATGAAAAGAAATAAAGTAAATTAAATCAATCATGATGAAAGTCAAAATATAGCTCAAAAATACAAAAAAAAAATTATATCATGTCCATGATTATCTAATTAAGAAATGATGGACCAATTTATTGCTTTGAATGGACTATGTATGTTTTACCACATATGTACCCATCAACGGATAATAATCCAACCTTGCTAATACTAAATGAGAAACCATTGAAGTTCAAATAGCAAAGAGCATTTGTGATAATCAATGTGTAGTCAAAGTAGAGTAATAAGTTAACTTGATAACCACATAATTAGATAATATAGGACTACTCAACCATTAGGATCATTTATCAATAAAAATAAACATGATCCAACGAATCTCATCAAAAGAAAATCCCAAATCCATATATAATAAAATCTTACAAATCGATGGAAAATATGGAAAAAGAGTCAATCTCATTTAAATTATTACAGATTTCATCTAAAGAGATGTAATATGATAATACGATAAAATTATGACTCAAAGATGAGAGAAATTTAAGAGATGCTTACCAATGACTAGTATGGAAGGAAGTTAAAGCGATGAATCACAAACCTTAATGGAAACAAGATTAGATAAAAAAAAAATTATCAAACTAATTTTGGAGACCAAACATATGTATCTAAAATAGAATACAAATCTCATCAAGAAACTTCATAAATCTTATTTTTGTAACCTAGCATATCATATATAGATTAAAATTCATGAAGATAGCTAGATTGGTGAAAGTGAACAAAAATTATGTAGCTTAACTGTAATGCCTGTGTTCGTATTTCGTATTCTTGGAATACGTGTACGTATTTATTCTTGTATTGCATGATTTTCTTGCTTGATTTTCTTCTTGGCTTGGTTTATTCCTGGTTCGGGTTGGTTGGTTCGGCTTGGCTTGGTTTTGATTGGGTTCATGATGAACCCAAGGTGAACCCCCTACCTACCACCACCATTTGTATTTATTGCCATTTCTTCTTTCTCTCTCTTCATTACTCTTTTCTTCTTCCTCATTTACTTCCTTACCTACCAGAGTGAGGAGGGAGAGGTCTAGGCAAGTGCATCTTGCTTCATGGAGGAACCCAAATATTATTGTTTCATTTTCTTCCTTGTAGCATTTTAACACTCTTTAGTACTTGACATTTTCCGTTTCCATGGCTAGATTCTTGTAGATCTAAGTTTATTTTAATTTCGGATTTTCTGGGTTTTGATCTATTTAACATTGTTACTTTCAAGTTTTGTTGGTTCCATGTTGTAGAGTAGCTCGTTCTACCCCATTTTGACCTAAGGAAGTCCGGATTTGGACTCCGGATGAGGGTTTATGCATCATGGCAGCCATGGTTTCTTGGTGTGCTTCTTCTCAGAAATTTGGAGAAGAAGCACAGTCCTGAGCCGCATGGCAGCACTTGACCGCATGACAAGTTCATGCGGCAAGTATTCATTTTGAGCCGCATAGAATTCTACCTTTGGCAGCCGCATAGGATTCCATATCCCCTGGCCGCATGGGACTTGACTTGGATCGAGCCGTATAGCCTTGCTCAGACTGAGCCGCATAAGACCCTGCCCTGCCCAGCCGCATGGGAACATTCTCCCTTGGCCGCATGAGACTTAATTTGCCTCAGCCGCATATGACTAATTCTCTGAGCCGCATGGAGCTCACTCCGCGAGCCGCATAGGCTCTGTTACCCCGAGCCGCATGTGACTCGTCTAAATTGGGCCGCATGGGATTTCGTCCAACCCGACCGCATGAACCCATATCAGTTGAGCCGCATGGGAAGTTATTCCCAGTCGCATAAGAATTGTTATCCCTGGCCGCATAAGACCCTGTTGTCTCAGCCGCATAGAATTCTGCCTGGACCCAGCCGCATGGACTTCCCTGTCGTGCCCTGTTACATTATTATTGCTACTATTGTTACTATTGTTCTTTTATTATTATCATGTATCTTGTAACTTCAGTACAATATGAGTACGCTTTACCTCTATTAGATATTTTACGCTCATTTTATATCCTTACGCCTTTTGTCCTGAACTTGAAAATCATGAATTCATTTGTATGTCTGGAATTGATAATTGAACACGACGTGATAGTGACCCGTAGTGGTGCACTCCTGACATGATAACCTGGCATGACCTGATAGTGGCCCGTCGTGGCGCACTCCTGACTAGTACACTTGGCATGATAACCTGACATGATTATCTCGAATAGCTGTTGCGACGGCTACCTGACATGACATGACCTGTATAATTACCTGGACACCGTGGGCGATTGTGCTTGTACAAATAATCCAGTCCTGTCTTGCATCATGTCTAGGAGGGGACTCCTGAGTACCACGGTCAGGAGTACCTACTGAAATAGACTAAGATTAATGACTAGTATAATTCATTAGACATGAAAAGATGTTCCCCAGTTACAGGCGATCCCGTTATCCCGGCCGCAAATGTTTGGACTTGTAGCCTGCCGACGAGTAGGGCACATTTCCAGCCCACTGTTATGTGGGGCACTCTTGATTGTCACTTTAATGATTGAACTCTATTATCACTCTAATGTATTGTACTCTCTAGATTGTCACTATAATGATTGCCTGGATAACCTGGATAGCTGCAGGGCCTGTGACTACTTGGAGCATCTTATTGCATCTTGCTAGTAATTAGGATTGTGATAACCCTAGTTAGTTAATGTAGAAAGCCGTAGGCAATGATTGGTCGTGATTGCTTGGATGGAGTCTAGTCCAGTATAGTATTGTCTTGAATTGATTAATTGTAAGATTGTACCAGAATGATTGAATGATTGTCACTCCAGATTGTCACTATAATGATTGTCACTCCGGATTGTCACTATAATGATTGTCACTCCAGAATGTTACTTGACCTGATTTCTTATATTTATCTTGCCGATAAATGGTGAGAGAAACCAAGTTCCGTTCAGACGAAGGGTTATAACCCCGGTCCTTGTTTGGTTTACGGGTTGTAACCTGGCTATCTGAATAGTCCCATGGTTATCTCATCATATATCATCCTGTCATGCTTTCTTTCCATATGTCCTGTCTTTTAGTGATTCTATACAAGATCGTCTTTTATAATTACCCATCATGCTTTTTCTTAACTACTGCCTTTTATTATGTAATTATACTCTTGTGCTAATTGCTGGTTTTAGTTCTTAAGTGAAGCCTCCTTTGTGGCACTTGCTCTTTCTGGGGTCTGACCCAGCTGGTTTTGTATGGCCAGATACCGGAGAGCAGCACCAAAGGATCTCCCTGCATTTCAGTCCGATGGTGGTCACCAGGCGTAACCAGGGCAACGAGTGGGTTTTATTTTGCTCTCCCACTCCCTTGTAAAAATATTCTTTTGAGGCATTTAGCCGCCGAGCAAGTGTTAGCTCGTTTGCAACTTTATTTACTGTCTGCCTACGGGCTGTAAGCATGATTGGAAACTCGAGGTTGATCATGTATGACTTAAACTCTTGCTAGTCCTTACATTTTGTACGACTAGCTTCATGATCATCTGGATATGTAATGTTTGGGACGCCTTACAATTGTATATTTGGTGATCTGATATCTTGTGATTATTATTAGTTGGTTGAGATTGAGACAATAGGCTATTTTATGACCTTAAGAGACTGATGGATTGTAGTGAAACCCTCACATATCTAGACAGCCGTGACCGTATAGCGGGGTGGATTCCATTCCGTTATACGTAGCTGGCTATGTCTGCCCCCGCTCTCCAGTATTCTGGTTCTGGGGCGTGATATGGTTTAAGTGGTGGTCCATGCAGGTCTTGTTAAATCAAGATGTGTGAGGGTTTACCGAATAGATGTCTCAATCGGTACTCGCCCTTGATCTCTGCTCGTATCCTCTTGATTCCTGAAATTCTTGTCCTGATCACATGCTTGTAATCGTTGATCTGTCCTGGTCCTTCCTTATTGTTCCCATGTCGTCTTCTTCAGCGGCATTGAACCTGGACCTGCCGATCAGCAAGGCATATCACCTCCCGTGGACCAGTAGCAACCAGAAGATCAGGCCCAGCACTCAGGAGCAGCCTCCCGAGTCGTACCTACTGAAGGAGAGCCGCCAGTTCAGCCAGTCCAGCCTGCAGATCCTGATGATGGCACTTTGGTGGGTATCATCAGATCATTGTTAGCTTTCCAAGATCGTAGAGGCGATGCCTTGCACCAGGCAGTGGAAGATGCTCTGAATAGAAGTGGACCCCGAGGGAACAGTGCGGTCAACAGTTTTAAGCGCCTGAACCCTCCATTCTTTGATGGCAGCGAGGATGCCATTGCTGCCGATACTTGGCTACAAGATATAGAGGTGATTCTCGAAGCCGCGAAGACTCCAAAAGACGAGAAGGTGGCTGTGGTGCGCCTACAGTTATTGGATCTAGCCCGCAGTTGGTGGGCCGCGCAAGCAGTAGGATTGGCCACACCTGTCCCCTGGGCAGTGTTCAGTGAAAAGTTCCAGACCAAGTATTATGATGCAGTGGCTCGATATGACCTGCAGACCAGGTTCAGTAATCTTAAGCAGATGGGGAGGACGGTCGACGGATATGCGGCCGAGTTTTCCAGACTCAGTCGGTTTGCTCCCACCTTGGTGGCAACCGAGTATGACAGAACGCAGAGGTTCCAGCAAGGACTTCACCTGGAGATTATATTGGCAGTAGAACAGTTCGAGCATCAGACCTATGATGCGGTGTTGCGAGCAGCAAGGAGGCACGAGTATACCTCCCAGAGAATAGTGGACAGGACCGAAGGTCGGAAGAGGTCCCACCATCAAATGAATCAGTCTTCAGCCCCAGCCCCGGCAGCCAGGGGTTTAACTATTGGAGCTCCGAGGCGAGCGGCCTCAGTGACGTCGGTCCAGCACTCAACCCCGACGTACCCTCAGTAGAAACAGAAGCAAGCACAGTCTTCCGCCGTAGGCTGTTCTTATTGTGGGAAGCCTGGACACGTGGTAGCAGAATGTCGCAAGGCGTTGGGATTGTGTTTATTGTGTGGAGCACCAGATCATAGGGTAGGGTCCTGCCCTTTCAGAGTTGATTCAGCATCGACAGTATCTAGTCCCTCGGTTAGGGGACCAGCACCAGTACCAGCTCCAGTTCACCAGCAACAGCAGTTCCCGTTCCCGAGGCCATTGCCGACTCAGGCCCAGACTTTCCAGCAACAGAACCCGCGGCAGTTTGCCCTAGCCCAGGCTCAGGTTCAGAATCGACCGAGAGGTATATGTGTCATCTCATCTTGCTTTTCTACCATCATTATGCGGGGTGCATGACGTATTTCATGTATCCTAATTACAACGGTACATCCCGGACCCGAGCCATGTCCTAGATCATTCTAAAAGGTTGGTACCAATAGCCTTAACCTTTTCGTATGAGGAAAGGCCCGTGTCCCTGTTTGACCAAGGGGAGAGACCTCAAGCACAAGACTATCAGTTTAGTTCATGTTGCTTGAGTTCATCGCTCCTTGGGAGAGTCAAACGTGGGAGTGTGAGGATGATATCCGATCACGTTATCCCGACTTGTTTGACTCGTGAGGTATGATGTCTTTCTTATGCCTCATGCCTTCGATTCCTTGCTTGAATGAGTGATTGTCTGCCTAGTTATAGCTTGCATGTGATTAATGTAGCTTGTCATTGCTCCTCTAGCCTCTTGATTAAATTTCGAGGACGGAATTCTTTTAAGGTGGGTAGAGTTGTAATACCTGTGTTCGTATTTCGTATTCTTGGAATACGTGTACATATTTATTCTTGTATTGCATAATTTTCTTGCTTGATTTCCTTCTTGGCTTAGTTTATTCCTGGTTCGGGTTGGTTGGTTCGGCTTGGCTTGGTTTTGATTGGGTTCATGATGAACCCAAGGTGAACCCCCTACCTACCACCACCATTTGTATTTATTGCCATTTCTTCTTTCTCTCTCTTCATTACTCTTTTTCTTCTTTCTCATTTACTTCCTTACCTACCAGAGTGAGGAGGGAGAGGTCTAGGCAAGTGCATCTTGCTTCATGGAGGAACCCAAATATTATTGTTTCATTTTCTTCCTTGTAGCATTTTAACACTCTTTAGTACTTGACATTTTTCGTTTCCATGGCTAGATTCTTGTAGATATAAGTTTATTTTAATTTCGGATTTTCTGGGTTTTGATCTATTTAACATTGTTACTTTCAAGTTTTGTTGGTTCCATGTTGTAGAGTAGCTCGTTCTACCCCATTTTGACCTAAGGAAGTCCGGATTTGGACTCCGGATGAGGGTTTTATGCATCATGGCAGCCATGGTTTCTTGGTGTGCTTCTTTTCAGAAATTTGGAGAAGAAGCACAGTCCTGAGCCGCATGGCAGCACTTGACCGCATGACAAGTTCATGCGGCAAGTATTCATTTTGAGCCGCATAGAATTCTGCCTTTGGCAGCCGCATAGGATTCCATATCCCCTGGCCGCATGGGACTTGACTTGGATCGAGCCGCATAGCCTTGCTCAGACTGAGCCGCATAAGACCCTGCCCTGCCCAGCCGCATGGGAACATTCTTTCTTGGCCGCATGAGACTTAATTTGCCTCAGCCGCATATGACTAATTCTCTGAGCCGCATGGAGCTCACTCCCGCGAGCCACATAGGCTCTGTTACCCCGAGCCGCATGTGACTCGTCTAAATTGGGCCGCATGGGATTTCGTCCAACCCGACCGCATGAACCCATATCAGTTGAGCCGCATGGGAAGTTATTCCCAGTCGCATAAGAATTTTTATCCCTGGCCGCATAAGACCCTGTTGTCTCAGCCGCATAGAATTCTGCCTGGACCCAGCCGCATGGACTTCCCTGTCGTGCCCTGTTACATTATTATTGCTACTATTGTTACTATTGTTCTTTTATTATTATCATGTATCTTGTAACTTCAGTACAATATGAGTACGCTTTACCTCTATTAGATATTTTACGCTCATTTTATATCCTTACGCCTTTTGTCCTGAACTTGAAAATCATGAATTCATTTGTATGTCTGGAATTGATAATTGAACACGACGTGATAGTGACCCGTAGTGGTGCACTCCTGACATGATAACCTGGCATGACCTGATAGTGGCCCGTCGTGGCGCACTCCTGACTAGTACACTTGGCATGATAACCTGACATGATTATCTCGAATAGCTGTTGCGACGGCTACCTGACATGACATGACCTGTATAATTACCTGGACACCGTGGGCGATTGTGCTTGTACAAATAATCCAGTCCTGTCTTGCATCATGTCTAGGAGGGGACTCCTGAGTACCACGGTCAGGAGTACCTACTGAAATAGACTAAGATTAATGACTAGTATAATTCATTAGACATGAAAAGATGTTCCCCAGTTACAGGCGATCCCGTTATCCCGGCCGCAAATGTTTGGACTTGTAGCCTGCCGACGAGTAGGGCACATTTCCAGCCCACTGTTATGTGGGGCACTCTTGATTGTCACTTTAATGATTGAACTCTATTGTCACTCTAATGTATTGTACTCTCTAGATTGTCACTATAATGATTGCCTGGATAACCTGGATAGCTGCAGGGCCTGTGACTACTTGGAGCATCTTATTGCATCTTGCTAGTAATTAGGATTGTGATAACCCTAGTTAGTTAATGTAGAAAGCCGTAGGCAATGATTGGTCGTGATTGCTTGGATGGAGTCTAGTCCAGTATAGTATTGTCTTGAATTGATTAATTGTAAGATTGTACCAGAATGATTGAATGATTGTCACTCCAGATTGTCACTATAATGATTGTCACTCCGGATTGTCACTATAATGATTGTCACTCCAGAATGTTACTTGACCTGATTTCTTATATTTATCTTGCCGATAAATGGTGAGAGAAATCAAGTTCCGTTCAGACGAAGGATTACAACCCCGGTCCTTGTTTGGTTTACGGGTTGTAACCTGGCTATCTGAATAGTCCCATGGTTATCTCATCGTATATCATCCTGTCATGCTTTCTTTCCATATGTCCTGTCTTTTAGTGATTCTATACAAGATCGTCTTTTATAATTACCCATCATGCTTTTTCTTAACTACTGCCTTTTATTATGTAATTATACTCTTGTGCTAATTGCTGGTTTTAGTTCTTAAGTGAAGCCTCCTTTGTGGCACTTGCTCTTTCTGGGGTCTGACCCAGCTGGTTTTGTATGGCCAGATACCGGAGCAGCACCAAAGGATCTCCCTGCATTTCAGCCCGATGGTGGTCACCAGGCGTAACCAGGGCAACGAGTGGGTTTTATTTTGCTCTCCCACTCCCTTGTAAAAATATTCTTTTGAGGCGTTTAGCCGCCGAGCAAGTGTTAGCTCGTTTGCAACTTTATTTACTGTCTGCCTACGGGCTGTAAGGATGATTGGCAACTCGAGGTTGATCATGTATGACTTAAACTCTTGCTAGTCCTTATATTTTGTACGACTAGCTTCATGATCATCTGGATATGTAATGTTTGGGACGCCTTACAATTGTATATTTGGTGATCTGATATCTTGTGATTATTATTAGTTGGTTGAGATTGAGACAATAGGCTATTTTATGACCTTAAGAGACTGATGGATTGTAGTAAAACCCTCACATATCTAGACAGCCGTGACCGTATAGCGGGGTGGATTCCATTCCGTTATACGTAGCTGGCTATGTCTGCCCCCACTCTCCAGTATTCTGGTTCTGGGGCGTGACATTAACAATTCATCGTAAATAAGCAAGCTACATAACTAATTTAAGATTAATGAGGTAGGCCATTAATAGGATAAATGTGCTTATTAAATCTTAAGTCACTAACACTAAAGATGCATGCTTAAGCATAGAGTTCACAATAAGGGTAATACATTTTGAATGATCAAAATAATTTATATACTCTTTATTAAGCAAGGATAAGAGTATAAGATAGCAAGTAAATGAATTAGACTCTCATCAAGTAAAGGACAAAAGAGATATTCATGAAAACACAATAGAACAAATTTCTTTGCCAAGTATTGAGAGTAACCCAATCTAAAGAAATAATAGATTGATCTAGAGAATGCAAAATTATAGCCATTATGAAAGTGTATTCTCTAGAAATGGAAAATCTCAACGCAAAAGCTCGACACATAGTAGCTAAAGATATAAGAAATATGATGTATCAATTACATGTATTCTTATGTGCTGCAAAAACATTATTGGACAACAGTGATTCAGAAGAAACATATGTCCAAGGAAGAAAGATCATTAAGATCAATAAAGCTAATTAAGAGCTAAAGATAGTAAGAGACATATTTTTTAAAGCTTTCATAGTGCACCATAGTAAAATATAAGAAATAGACTAGAAAGTGTGCACTAATTAAGGAGGTAAAATTAACAAGCAAGGTAAAATACAAAATCATGTGATCCTTAAAAGAACTTCCATAAATAGTCATGAGCAAGATACTAATAAACATTTTCTCTCAATATCCTAACTTGAAGAAGTAAAACAAATAAATATCAGAAGTTAGGAATCATTAATATATATATATATATATATATATATATATATATATATATATATATACATGAAAAGATCAAAACAAAAAAAAAACAAAAAACAAAAAATATATACATGAAAAGATCAAAAATCAAAAAGGCATGTATCTATAAAGTCAACCAAAAAAAGGCCATAAAGATATCATCAAATCAAGACTTTAAGGAAGAAGCTAATTGATCCAAGAAGAGATGCACAAATTTTGTCAAGGAATCAATAGCTAAAGTATGGGATAAGCACAAGTTTGAAGGAAGCAAGTATAATTAAATATTCTTCAAAAATATAAAACTGGAGCTTAACTCATATGCCTCATAAAGTTATTTATACACAAAAAAATGTCAATATAAGAAATACATGATCTACATATAAATGGAGATTTAATGAATATAGTCATATATCCTTAATGAATGTTTGAAAAACTATCACAAGTTCAAAAACACGTATAAATAGGCTTTATTAGGCAAATACATAATTGATTCATAAGAGGTTTAATCAAAATAAAACATGAAAATCCATAATGAATATATTTATGTAAGCACAAGGTTAAAATGGAAGCATAAGTGTATACTTGTCAAGTGATAAGAAGCTTGTGCTAAACACATATATTCACAAATACTGATTAAGATAAATATGACATATTAAATACAAATTGGCAAGAAGTAACTATCTCAAAACTTTTAAAGACGGAGAGTTAAAAACATATAAAAACTAAGGTCCTATGGACTAGAGTGATATGCATGCTTTATAAATAAAGATTAAGAATAATGAGCATACATATATAAATGTGTCACACTAATAGAAAATGAGTGATAAACTTGTAACGCCCCAGAACCAGAATACTGGAGAGCGGGGTATACATAGCCAGCTATGTATAATGAAATAGAATCCATCTCACTATATGGTCACGGCTGTCTAGATATATGAGGATTTAACTACAAGCCATCAGTCTCTTATGGTCATGAACAAGCCTATTGTCTCAATCTCAAGTAAGTAATAACAGTTACAAGATGTTAGAGCACCAAATATACAATAGTAAGGCGTCCCATACATAATATATTTGGATGATCATGAAGCTAGTCATTACAAAATATGAAAACTAGCAAGAGTTTCAGTCATACATGATCAACCCTATAATTTGCCAATCATGTTACAGCCCGTAGGCAGACAGTAAGTAAAGTGCAATCGAGCTAATACGTGCTCGTCGACTAAACGTCTCAAAAAAATATTTTTACAATAGAGTGGGAGAGCCAAAATAAACCCACTCCTTGCTAGGATTCCGTCTAGTGGTCACCATCTGGCTGGAAGATAGGTAGATCCTCTGGAGCTGCTCCGAAATCTGGCCATACAAAACCAGCTGGGTCAGATCTCAGAAAGAGCAAGTGCCACAAAGGAGACTTCACTTAGAAACTAAAACCAGCATATCAGAATATAAAATAATAATAAGATAATTAAGACATGAAATTTAAATAGGACAATAAGTATCAAGAGATGAAAAATTATTCTGATCAAGGTAAACATAAGTAATCATGTTACTGGAGTAACCATGTACGGGGACAAGACAAGGCTTAGACTAGTTAGACTCCATCCAACATTCACGGCCAAGCAATAAGTACGATTTGATACTTTAACTAACTAGGGTTATCACAGGCCTAGTTACTAGCAAGATGCAGTGAGATTATTCTAACAGCCACAAGCCCTGCAGACCATCCAGGTTATCCAGGTCAAAATATCTTGTTCATGAAGGGTGCAACACATGATAGTGTGCTGGAAATGTGCCATACTCATCGGCAGGGCTACAAGTCCACTAGCGCGTCCAGATAACGGGATTGCCTGTAGCTGGAGAATCTCTTCATGACTACTGGATTATTCTAGTTATTAGCCTTAGTCAAATTCAGAAGATACCCCTGACCGTGGTACTCAAGGGTCCCTGTCCTAGACATGATGCAAGACAATACTGGTTTATTTGTACAAGCACAATCGTCCACGGTGTCCAGGCCATTCATTCTTGTCATGTCATGCTAGCCGTCGCAACAATATATCGAGGTATATTATGTCAGATTTACTATTCAAGAGTACACCACGATGGGCCACCATCATGTCATGTTACTTGTCAAGAGTGCACCACTACGGGTCACTGTCGTGTTTATGGTACATGAGCAGGGTAACATAGTACAAGCATTATATCAAGGGACCCAGGTTACACAGAGGGTCCTGAGACAAAAGTATAAATATAACAGTCCAACATAAATACAAGAGCTATGAAAGAGCCATACGGCTAGAGGGTGCAGGGCCATGCGGCTCGGTCCATGCAGCCAAGGAATTAATGTTTATGTGCCCTCTTAAATTATGTGTGTATGTTTTTATTCATCTCAGAGAAATGAACTAATTTTTATTGTTAATATCATGATTTCTATTTGTAATTAAAATTATATTCTTTAGTTTAACCTGGAACAATGCCAAATGTTGATTTGCTATTTATAATTTTTAAACTTTTATTCTTTGGTTTTACCAGGAACGATGCCAGATGTGTGATAAGTATGGTCACACTTCAATTTCTTGCCCATGGGTGTATACGAGATGTAGAAATCGAACCTGTGATGGCATTAGAAAGTTGTTGCTCTCTACTAGGCCTAGTTCAATGGGAAAGAAGTTTTTCACCTGCACAAAATGTAATTCATTTCAATGGTTTGATGATGTTACATCCTCTACCTGTTCTGCTTCATACGGGGATGTATGTTTTGGGTGCGGACGTACTGACCACCTTTTCAAGTCATGTCCTTGGAAGGATACACCATGCAACGATCCAAAATGTTCAGGTATAAGAAGATTGTCTATATCTGGAACAGAGCACAATCATGGCATCTCATATTTAAAGTGTTGTAAATGTGACAAGTTTGAATGGTTATCTTCTGCAATAGCATCGAAAGCCAAAGAAGATGGTGAATACAATTTGAAAGTACAAGTGAGTTTAGATGGGCTTTGTAATGATATGTCGAAGAAGGCACAGTTTAAGTAGATGTAGTTTATGAACATGTGTTCCATGAATACTTATTTTGTTTGGCTAAAATACTTATTTTGTTTGGCCATGTGTTTGGCAAAATTCTGGTTGTAGAAAAAAATTATATGTGCCTACTGTTTGGCATCTGTTGTAAATTAATTGTTTGGCTATGTGTTCAATTTCAAGTAAGTTCAACCTCAAAGAAATTGATTGGCTATGGTTGTAAAATTTTTGGTTTGGCTATGGCAAAATTATGGTTGTAAAAATACTTATCACTGCCTAGTGTTTGGCATCTGGTAACTCTGGTGTTTGCTAAGTTCAATGTTAAATTTCAAGTTTGGTACTTTGCTTGATCTGGTAACTCTGATTGTATCAGGTTTGTGGTACTTGTTGTATACTAATGATTCCTGGCCAACAATATCAAAGAACATGAATTTAACCATATGGTTTTCCTTGACTTCATGGCTCCTGTGACCGATACCATCACTTTCAGAGTAACTCTCAATGTCCGGGACTTCATCATAACCCCTGTTGTTCCATTGCATATATATGTTTCCCAGGTTTGTAAGAGCCTGTGGATGGTTATGTTGGAGTGCGAGACAGGACTGATAACAAGTGATAGCCTCATCTAACTTGCCAAAATCTTTTAGAGCATTTCCCAGATTATTATATGCCTCGACAAATTCTGGGCCATGTGAGAGAGCTTGTTTGTAATGCAGTAGTATAGCTAATCTTAGCTGACCTTGTTCATAATATGTACCAGCAAGATTTCCGTGAGCCATTGAACAATCTGGTCGTGATTCCTTGATAACACATAAACTCATACATCCCGAATATGACAGGTATAATACTTCTACACAAACTCCAAATTTAATGAGTAAAAATTTACACAACTGAGTAAAATATGACAGGTATAATCCTGGACAATAATGAGTAAAAATTCCTCGATAATAATTTACACAACTGCAGTTTCACAACATCAATTGCTGGACGTCAATTGATATACACAACTGCAGTTTCACAATAATTTACACAACGTCAATTCATATACACATGAAGTAAAAATTAATGAGTAAAAATTTACAAAACTGCAGTCTCATATACACATGAATTCCTGGACAATAATTCATGGACAACAATTCCTGGACAATTCACACTACTACAGTTTCAGATACAAGCAGGAATTTAATGAGTAAAAATTAATGAGTAAAATTTACAAAACTGCAGTCTCATATACACATCAATTCCTGGACAATAATTCCTGGGCAACAATTCCTGGACAATTCACACAACTGCAGTTTCACACATAACTGCAGTTTCTCTTACATTAGACACAAACAAACTGCATTTTCTCTTCGTCCAGCAGTTTCACATACATTATCCGACTTCCTCTGGCGCTGTAGTCTGGTGTGTTCTCCACTATCTCTACAGGAACAGCAGGGTTGATCAACTACAATATGAGAAAATACAAGAAGCTTGGAGTTATTTTGTACATCATAGACGTAAATGAATTGCACAAGTTATCAGGTTAGTGAAGAATAACTGACCTCCTTAACAGTAGCAAGTAGTAAGTTATCACATATTATGGAGTAAAAGTAGCAGACAATACCAATTGGATTGACATTTCCCCAATATGCTTCAGTCTGGGGATACTCAAGAGGATCAACGTAAACCTCCGAAGTTGAGGTAAGCAAAATCCTGTGACAGAAAAAGAGTACAAAATAATCCAATGTGGTAACTTACTGGAGATTCACTTTCTAGAAGTTGAGGTAAGCAAAATCTTGTGACAGAAAAAGGAGATTCACTTTCCAGAAACTAAAAAATGGAGAAGGTTCACCAATGCATGCATATATGAACCTTTATATGCAAGCAGTTTCATATGCAAGCAGTCCACAAAAATGTCAAAATAACAGTAAGAGAGTAAAAGATGAGCTTTCATGATCCTCTGTGCACCACAAAAACGTCAAAATAGCAGTCCACAACAACTGCTTTCAGGATCTCCCAGTTCCACACAAGCAGTCAACAGAAACTGCAGTTTCAAATTACAAATGTGCTTGCAAACCAGAAGATTGAGTACAATATATATTGTCTATTTTCCTGGATAAAACCCAAAGGAGCCAAAAGAGTGGAAATAATCCTTCAAGTTTATAGACCCATAGAAGAAGATCAAAATGCAACAGGTATCTTTCAAAGAACCCGACACCTACAACCTTGTTCACCTTCAACTTCATCTGTCACAGAAAAAATGCAAACGATATCATTAACAGAGAGGAGGACAAAAATTATCCTTGTCCATACACTCCCTATTGTTGGATGAATACAAGCTGTTTTACAGAAAGGAGAACAAAAACCAAGTAAACTATGAATATTGCCACGAATGCGCACCTTGTCCATACACTCCCTATTGTTCGATGATATTTGGACTAGTCTCTTGGGATTGTGGGGCCACACAAGTACTATGCTGCTGGAAAATTAGAGAATGGTATCAAAAACACACAAAAATGCGCTCAATTTATGAAAAAAAAAACAACATGCATAAAAGAACTTACATGAAAGTTTTTATTAGCTATCCTTCTGCGCCTCTTAATTCGCAAAATTCGGGGACGGCCTTTACGTTTCTTACTTACTGGGTCAAGTATACGTACAATTCTACTTACCCCATCTTCTACTTCATTTTGTTCTTGTTCACCTTCATCTTCTCTTTCTCCTTCTTCATTCAGCTGTCCTCTGTCTTCGTATTGGTCTTCTTCCTCCTCTTCGACTTCTAACTTCAGTTCATGCATCTTACTAACCACTTTTAATTCTAAAATATTCCTTATCAATTGGCGCTACAAAGTCTGCTATCTCGCCAAACAAAACACACATCTCCTTATAGCGTTTTTGTTCAGTAGAGTTCTGCCAAGTATTAAACCTGAGCTTCATCTTCGTGTGGGTTCTCCGAACATCTTTTCTCCACCTCCTGAGAATATACTTATCTGGGAGAACATCAACTTCATTACGAATTAAGATAGATAGTGCGTGTCTGCATAATATACCTTTAAACTCAAACATTCGGCAACTACAATACACTTCAGAATGTTCTTCATCGAAACAAACATCAAAGTTCATCCTTTTCTTTAAATTTTCAATTTGTATAACTTCACGGATGACATACTTCGTAAGTGCAGGCCGCTCCTCCATTTCTAGTAGAGTGCAATACATTGTTCCAGTTAATTCAATCTGAAACTCTCTAAATTTTGTTAGGGTGTACACCCCCTGAATCTGCTTTTCTATTTCAAAACTAGTTGCAGTTGGTATCAATTTTGAAAAGGATTCTGCATCTTCACGTAATTCCTTCTCTACTTTATCCCTAAGAGCATTTTCATATTGCTCCACAAATTGCTTTAAAGTAGTTTTGGAGTTGACATAACCATCGAAAAAAGCATTCTTACCTTCGCTTCGTTGGGTACTCGACATCCCCGCCCAAACGTGTCTTTAACATAACACGGTACCCATCGCTCCCTCTGTTCATACAAACCATGCAACCACTCACACCCATCCAAACTATATTGCACTATCATTTTCTCCCAAAGTTCTTCAAAGTGTGACGGATATTGTGTATCATAAACAATATTTTTCATTGCATACGAGATTTCTTCGTGTTGAGTATACTTTCCTAACTTGTCGGGAAGCTTCTTCATTACATGCCACAAACACCACCTGTGTCTAGTGTTAGGAAACACATGCACAATTGCATTTGCATAGCTCTATCCTGGTCAGTAATTATTCCCTGAGGAGCAACACTAGACATGCATTTAAGCCAAGTCCTAAACAACCATATAAAAGATTATGTAGTTTCACCCGAAACTAATCCACATCCAAATATCTGGGACTGCCCGTGATGATTCACCCCAACAAAGGGAGCAAATGGCATATCATACTTATTTGTCAAGTATGTGGTGTCAAAGGTAATCACTTCACCAAACTCTTTGTAAGCTTCTCTGCTCCTTCCATGGGCCCAGAAAACATGCTTCAAATGATCTTCATCGTCTAACTCCATGTCAAAGTAGAAGCCCGAGCTCTCTGCAGCCATCTGTGAAAAGTATTTCATGATTGCAATTGCATCTCCTTCATCGAGTTGTAGACGCCTTACTTCTTCAATGTAATTTCTCGCATCTTTTTCAGTGCAACCTACATTCTCATATCCACCTGCCTCGTGTACTAGTGTAGCATAGTTCTTATTCAGTCTAATTCCCGTTTCATCCAAAAGATTAAGTTGTCGTTTTGTACGTCCACTAATCCTTCTATTGCAAAGAAAGAACCTAGATTTGCTCGGACTGTACTGGTGGTTATGGTTAAGTGTGAGTGAACTAATAATCCATCTTCCCTTTCTATCCAACTTTGCGGTGAGCTTAGCCAAGCACCCACACCGTAAGCTCTTACGCGGCAACATAGGATTTCGACATGTATTAGAAAGCTTACCAGCTCGAGCACAACAGTATGTTACTGTTCTAACTATTCCTTCTTCATTATTCTTTGATGTTCGTTTCCTCACTGGGAATCCAGTTTGTTCTGCATAAATTTCATAACAGTCCCACACGGTCTAAGTCGTCGAATATCATCCCAATTTTGGGCACCAAAATAGAAGATGAATGAACCTCCATTCCTACAAACAGATATCAAATATGTAAGTACAAATAGTTCATAAAAAGCTCTGATTTTGGTTTTTTGTGTGTGTTGCTCTATAGATTATTATCATGTTCAAATTGAGCATTTTCGTTGGTTCTTGCTCAGTGTCTTTTTTGTTAGATTATAGTGTATACTTCAGTCAAGCTACGCTACTATTGTATGGGAGGAGAGGAAATGGAAGATTGGGAATAAAAACAGAACGATCAACCATGTACGATTATGTCCAAGCTACTTTTATTAGATTATACTGTATGTACACTTTAGACAGAGTAATTTACAATGAAAAGTTTAGTACCCAAAAGCTGGACTGGTTCTCCCATGGCCTCTCCCATGTCGACGACCGCGGGCTGGAGTGGTTCTCCCATGGCCTCTCCCCCGTCGACGACCGCCGGCTGGAGTGGTTCTCCCATGGCCTCTCCTCTTTCGACGACCGCGGGATGGAGTGGTTCTCCCATGGCTTTTCCTTTGTCGACGACCGCGGCCACTAAACTTGTCCTTCTTCTTCTTCTTCTTCTTGCCGATCGATCTTCTTCTTCTTTTTCTTGCAGAGTGTATAGAGAGAGGGAGAGAAAGTCTCAGAGAGAGAGAGAGAGAGAGAGAGAGAGAGAGAAGAAGAAGAATGGGGGAAAGTAAAGTTACTTCTCTCTCTCTTCCTTTCTTCTGTGGTCTGCGCCTAGAGCCGAGAGCCTTCTGTCATTATTGTTTTTTTTTTTTTTTTTGCCTGAGTTTGAAATTTGGTCAAACTTTTTTTTTGACCAGCACTCTTTAGTACAATCTCAAAGAGAGCCCAAAGAAGACGCCCAGCACTCTGCCAAGTTCATCCAAAAGAAAAGGTCAGCAACTACAATCACATGGAATTTAATTAAATGAGAATAGAATAAGTATTTTCGTGTTTAAATAAACAAATAGTCAAAATTTAAAGCTAATAATATACTTTTTTCATCAATATACTTTTCAGTGCATAGAATAAACTGACAAGCAATCAGGTACGCAAATTGCATAGCCAGCATAGAGGCTTTCACCTTTTGCCAATTAGAAAGAATCTGAACTCTAATTTCAGATCGGATAGATTATTCTTTCCAGACAAACAAACAGGGAATTAAAAGAATCTGAACTCTGATTTCTACAGATATAAATGATCAAGCTGTTAAGATAGATCAACTACATATGAAATGAAAAGCTTCACAAAAAGAATTGCAGTCGAAGAAGAATGATGGATAAATCACCAGACGGATAAAGTTAGGACAAAACCAAGCCATAAGGATATATGAGAAGGTAAATAGAAGCATAAAAAGCATCCAAATGATATTTTATCTGTCAGGCATCAATTGCTTAGATATGCGATGAGCATATAGCAATAGGAAACCTGATAGAAGTCTCTGCCCTTTGGCACTCGAGTCCATATTACAATAAACCGGGTCATTTCTAAAAGAGCACCAGTGCTAAGAGATTCTCAATTCCAAAATAGCAGAAAGCTAGGTTCAACACAATCCCTGAGCTAAAAAAAAAACCATTAATACAAAACAGAATGTGAATTAGCGAAAAAAATCCCTATATAGGGCAAAATGAAAAAGAGATCCACTAGACTCCAGAATCTCAGTCACTCCTATCTCCATCTCCTCCTTCCTTGACATCTACAGAAAAATTATACTCCTGATCACAACCAAGATAGGAATCACACATGAAGTAAATTGTCAAATTCTTCTTCCCAGCTTCGGCAGGAGCAGCAAAGGCAAGCTTCACCTTAGACCTCCTCTGCAATGACACCCTCTTAATTGCAAGTAACTGGTTCATTTCACTATCCCCTACCACAAGCCACCAACCTTCTTCTTTGGATTTGGGAAATCGTGGGGCATCAACCTGTCCCACCTCTGGCCTGCCCTCAAGATCACGCTCCAGCGTTACCTGCAGAGTAACATTATCCCCAGGCCTGACATCATCACCGTCAAGTACTTCATAGCTCATGTCGATGTTTGGAAATCGGTTGCAGAACAAAGCAATGTCAAGCAATTGTGAATCTGACATTTGAAGCAGCTCACGTCTTTCATCATCTTCCATCTCCACCAGATCAAAGACCGTCTCAATGCTCCTTCCAGGATTCTCCTGACACCTCTTGGCCAGCTCCTTAGTGAAGTGGGGAAGTTGAAGAAGCATTGAATCCTTCTCCCACATGCCTTGTGTCACCATTTGGCTCACCTCCATTGCTAAAATAGCAAGGCTAAGCCACCCATTGCTAGAGATAACATCAACCATGGCTTGGAGCAGTCTGTGGGCAGAGAGGAGCACCTCTCGCTGGTCTGCTGCTAGGTTTCCCACCACTGTGTGCCTAGAGAAGTGAGCTTGTAACAGAGCATTGGCCTTCACATGTGGGTCTGTACATTTTGGGTTCTCGAATGAAAATCTCTGGTGGTTGATCAACTTTCTTATCAGCTCTTCCTCCCCCGGACGAATAGGAAGCTCCGCATACTCCGAAGCTGATGCCAATATATCCAGCAGGCCCTTCATTCTGGTTTTGGGGATCAAGGATGAGCTGAACCGCTCTATGGTTGTGTAACTGATATAATAGTAGGAAGCTATCAAGCCAAGGTTTAGTGACTTGAGGTACATATCTTCTTCAATAGAGACACACTTGCTTGATTCCAGATCACTCAATACATTCTCCACTAAGTCAGAGAGGTGGTCAGAGAGATGCCTGTGACTAACACCCTGAAGATTGTAGTAGTTTGGGTTCTTCGTGAGCCTACGGTACATGAAAGTCCAAGTAAGATAGTCCACCGCATCTTGCTTGTTTTCGATAACTCCCACAACTACTTCAGCATTCAAATGATCATGGAGGAAGTGATGAAGATGGCTCTCAACAGGAAAAGCCTCGTAAAGGAACTTTTTGTAGTACTCCTTCCTTGGAGCATGGCAAAGGATAACACAAATTCCTGAATTATCTACCAGAGGCCGACTGGCATGACCCATCATCTGTAGTAAATCAGTAATTGGATAATCAGTGTGAGCATTCTCTCGCCCATCGTAGTATTGGGTTCCCATCACTACAACTAAATGAGCCGGCATTGGCTTTCCCCAGCACATCGAGCTACTAGAAACGCAGACTTGAATTCTTCCACCAACAAACAAATTCAATACAACCTCCTGATCATCGCTGTTAAGCCCTTCATGCAAGTACCCAACACCAAGGGGGAGAGTCCTCTTCAGAGTTTCGTCCTTGATCTCCGAAATGAAAATATCTAGTTCTTCCTCCGATCCAAGAAGGAATAAGGGCTTATCCCCACTCTCAGCATTAGAATAGGTACACAAGTCCAGCGCAGTCAGCTTCGCATGCTTTCTTGTGGGCACAAAAACAAGGGCAGGCTTCCTGTTCTTGGCATGCTGGACAATTGAAGTGTATGTTGGCTTTGTCATTGCCTGCATTCTTGCTTCAAAGTTTGATATGTCCACACCTTGGATGTGTATCTCTAACGGCACAGGACGAACACCAGGTGGGAAATTAAAGAGCCCGTGAGAAGTAGCACCAATCCATTCCCCAAGATCCTTAGCATTGGCAAGCGAAGCAGAAAGTGCTACTATTCTGATGGTACTATCGATGTGGCTAGAAATCCTCCTCATTCTTGAGACTATTATTCCAAGATAGGACCCATTTGTCCACCAATCAAGTGGAGCTCATCAACAATGAAGAGGCTAACCTGCTGGACATGCTTCCGCTGCTTCCATCTTCGAGATAGAGCATCCCACTTCTCTGGAGTGCTGATAATAATCTGTCCAACCTCAAGACGCTTCAAATCAGTTGCTGTCTCACCAGTTAACTCCACAACCCTCAACCCTAAGCTCTTGCCGAACTTCTCATTCCACTCTCGGTACCTTTCTTTCGCAAGGGCTTCAATGGGAGCAATGTATACTGCCCTCATGGTGCTCTCGCCATTTTGGTGGTTTCGCAACAACGCAAACTCCGCACAAATAGTCTTTCCGCTTCCTGTTGGAGCTGCAACCAAGACATTGTCATCCGTGTTGTATAACACTGTGAAGACTTGCGTCTGAATGGGGTTGAAGTGCTTGAATGATTTATCATAAAGAGCTTCGTAAGCAGGTTTTCTCAAAGCAGTCACTGGTAAAGGCTGCAAGTCTAGCAGCTCTGTTGGCGGCGGGTATTTCTCTGGCAAGATTAGATGTCTAAAAGAAACAGGTAATACTGCTTGAGAACCAAGCCATCGATCTGATACCACCCGAATAAAGTATTGAGGGGGCAGTGGCTCATAAATGGGCACAGTGAAGTTCAAAGTATGATCTTCTTCGATTATACTGCTTCTTAAGCACGAAATACTCATGATGCAGGATGTACTCTCCATCATTGTCTTCAACAATGATCCAAAATGGCTCGACATATCCATGGACTTTATCATCCCACTGGAAGTCCGGAGTTATTGTGAGCTCGAAACCCAAGACAGTGCGAGTGATGGGCTGGACATGGGCTGTAAGATTAACCTAGGCAGCTGGTGTATGCACTTATGCAGTTGTCTCCCCATCTTTTGGTAACGAATCAGCTCTCCAATCTCTTGAGAGGAGAGGTCATAATACCTTTCCCAGGCCAAATCCTTCTTCTCAAGCTTCATTAAGATTTCATTGGGTATGCCATGGAATTGACGCAACGGGGTCTGCACCCTCCACATACGCTTATCAACCATCTTGCACAGATTCAAAGCCTTTTCAGCTAATTGGGCCCAACCCCTCTTTAGTACAATCTCAAAGAGAGCCCGAAGAAGACGCCCAGCACTCTGCCAAGTTCATCCAAAAGAAAAGGTCAGCAACTACAATCACATGGAATTTAATTAAATGAGAATAGAATAAGTATTTTCGTGTTTAAATAAACAAATAGTCAAAATTTAAAGCTAATAATATACTTTTTTCATCAATATACTTTTCAGTGCATAGAATAAACTGACAAGCAATCAGGTACGCAAATTGCATAGCCAGCATAGAGGCTTTCACCTTTTGCCAATTAGAAAGAATTTTCTATGCTTATGTTGTGTAAAAACATTTAATAATTGAGATTATACTCTCTTGGAACTTTAATGCCAAATTCATACTGATGTTCAATATGTTTTATTGGAAAATGACAGGTCGACTAGAATGAATCACACTCCAAACAAATCGCTTGCAGCAATAGTCGGGCATGTTTCCAACACAACTTGGACACACCAAAACGTTGTATCTGTCATTTTGTCCTTATTGCATAGCCAGCAGAGAGGCTGTCACCTTTCGCCAACTAGAAAGTTATTACTATGCTTATGTTGTGTAAAACATTTAATAATTGAGATTCAAATATCTCTTGAACTTTAATGCCAAATTTATACTGAAGTTCAATCTGTTATATTGGAAAATGACAGTTCAACTAAAGATGAATGGCACTCTGAAAATCTCTTGCGGCAATAGTATCAGACACGTTTCCAACACGACTCCGACACACCAAAACTGGTATCTGTCATTGTGTCCTTGTCGTGCTAGATCATGCCCAATTTGATGCAACATAGCAGGTGTTGAAAAAATTGATCAACATATCAAACTGCTGCTTTTATACATAAACTTCCAAGGATTTTATAAAGTCTATATATCCAGTAAATTGAGATGGCTAATTGCCTTAAAAACAACTAGAAGTCCTGCCCGTGCACATATCTCTTGTTTATGTTTTTTTTTTCTCTTTTTTAATTTGGATTGGGACGTGTGTAATGTACATGTTTACCCCTAGTTAATTTAAACATATTTTAATATATATATATATAAAGTTGGAGAAGGGTACTTTTGGAACATGAAAGTTCTACAGTGAAGCCTAAAATTTTCGTATTATATATAAGGTTAGCAGTGACTGGTGACATAAATATTGAAGCTCTAATTCAACAAAAGCAATGGTCGAGGAGACGAACCTGTCTGATGAAACCATATCAGATGTCAGTGAAAGCCCTTCAAGCTTCAGCTGCGAAATATATGCCTGCAGCAGAACATTGATTTTGGCACTAGGCTCTTCTAAGCTTTCCTTGACAGGAATAGGCACCCGATCTAGGAGTTTAGCCAGTTCCATCTTCTCATCTTGCCTCACTGTGACATACTTAAATTCTTCACTTAGAGAAAACAATCGACAAAGCTCAATGTCACCCATTGTTGGCTTTAAATACTCGTTGTATGTCGATATTGTCCCATGTGTGATGTAGTAATAACTTGCAATTCTACCCAGGTCAGTTACCTGAAAGTACCCACTCTTCCTATCGTACTTGATCAGATTATTTTTGTCCAATATATTTGCAGCCGAATGTATCTGGGCATGGACAAGATGAATTCACATTATCAGCACAAACAAACAACAAAATCAACACATATGAATCAAGATAGCCTCCAACCTCCTTGACAGCAGGTGGTGATACACATTTATAAGTTTCTAGCATATGAGTAAGCATGAACATGCTGAAAATGGTGAAAAACAAGGCTGGTGTAAATTGATTAGAAGTATGCAACTGTTACAAATATAAATATCAGTTCAGATCGGATAGATTATTCTTTCCAGACGAACAAACAGGGAATTAAAAGAATCTGAACTCTAATTTCTACAGATATAAATGATCAAGCTGTTAAGATAGATCAACTACATATGAAATGAAAAGCTTCACAAAAAGAATTGCAGCCGAAGAAGAATGAGGGGTTTGATGAAGGAAATGAATCAAATGATCATAATATCAGATTGCCACATATCTATACTAATAGCAATCCATGTGAATAGCCCCACACCCTGGTTAGTGGAATTTCCAGACTATATATATATATATATATATATATATATATATATATATATATTATTTTTATTATTTTTATTTATTTTATTATATATATATATATATAATATATATATATATATATATATGTATATATATTATTTTATTATTTTATTTTATTATATATATATATATATATATATATATATATATATATATATATATATATGGGCCGACATGGCGGTTGAGGTATGAAACTACACAAAACCCAGCAAAAAATCGGCTATGTTGTTTTAGCAAATGTCAGACGAAAACACAATATTTTCAAAAATCAGACATTTTTTATACAAATAGGGTGCAGCCAAAAAGTGTTAATAAAAGAATTAATTATTTACTTACACATGAATCCTGCCGAGCTACACTCCTCCACAATCTCTCCAGTTTCTAGAGGTAGTGTATGCTGTCTTTTTCGATATAATTCTGTTTTTACTTTTTTATTGTGTATTATTCTGATTTTGTGTATAATTCTTTTTCTAATGTTTAATGTAGCAACTAGCAAGTAATTGTGATTGATATAATTTTGTTTTTCTTATTAACATAATTGGATTTATATAATTCTGTTTTTTGTATATGATTATGTTTTTAAATTTGAAGACAATAAGCAGTTCTCTGGAGGACACCACTAAAAACATGTCACTGTGTTTTTAGATATGATTATGTTTTGTATATGATTATGTTTTTAAATTTGGTTCAATAATAAATTCAAACCTTGGATATCATGCTTCCTTCTAGACATGGAAAGTCAAGTATAATTGCAAAACTTGCTCCCTGGGTTACTAATTTTCGAAAGTAAGAATAGCCATTATCCAATTATAAGCCTTCTGTGTACTACAGATTGCAAACTCTATTCATCAGTTTGGTTAGCTTCATTTGAATTTAGCATTTCGTGGTATACCTACAGTAGTTAACTTCAATTATGATTTTTTTTGGTTAAAATTCATGCTATAGTTGGTGTCTAGATGGATTAAGAGTGGGTTGTTTTCATTTGGAAGCTTTTAGCTGACTTCTTATTTGATTTTCTGATTAATCTAGATTTCCAATATTTATTATAACTAAGATTAGAATCCGATTTGTTTATACCTGCAACGTAAAATATGATCTATCAACCTTTTATACATGGCGTTTAGTTCAGCATTTATATATGGTATGAGTTGTTATCGTATCACATTTAGAAATTGAAAATACAAAAAAAAAAAAAAAACTCAATCAAGAGATTCAAAAACCTAGTCGGCATCATATAATCACAAAATAAATGGTTCTGAGGTGAGGTGAGGTGACTATATTTTATCTGCTTGATCACCACTGTGAAATTTTTGACACTCTCTCTTTAACTAAGGTTTGAGGATAGATGACAATTAGACCTGGTTTGGGTTTGCTGCTGCTTTTTAGAAAGTGGCAGCAGAAGGAACTTTTGACAGCATGTTCCCAATGCTTCTCAAGCTGCCCCAAAATTGAATTGGCTTTTCAAAAGTTATTTGATAATTTGCTTTTACCAAATACCTTATGAGACTAGTTTCCAAAAATAAAAAGAAGACGCAGCCACGATAAGCAATCCCAAACCCAGCCTTCGTGTAGATCACCATTTTTGATGGTTGGATACCCCACCTTGCAAATTTTTGAGGTGGCTGTGAATTTTAGTTTTCGTGTAAGTGTATACACTATACACACAAGTGAAAATGAATTTTATCCCACGTTATTAGCATGAATTCATCAATCTTTAAATTCACATCAACCAGAAAAGGTGTTAACGCAGGACCCAAACACGAGAATATATCCAATTTAACTACCGTATATATAGCATCCGTTTCCAGGAAACACCAACTAAAACACTAACATCATACGAAATTGGGAATTGATAATTTTGAATTTATCGGTGTTACTGGGACAACGGCCCTATAGCCTTAAAACTCATAACTAAAATCACTTCAGCTTAGAAACACTTCATTTGGCCTTAGAACAACATAAAACCACACCTTATAATTTAAAAATGTTATTGGAAAGATTTAGGATTTTTTTTGTTAATTAAAACTCAAAAAAAATTGACAAGACATAAAAAAACAATTTTCATAAGGACTCCAGGATTTATCATTTGAAGATCTTACCATAGAACAAGGTGGTCAAAGGCGCAAGACGCACCCTAAGGCGCAAAGGGTCCACACCTTATAAAACCACCCAAGGCGCTAAGGGTCCACACCTTAGAAACACTTCATTTGGCCTTAGAACAACATAAAACCTACCTTATAATTTTAAAATGTTATGGAAAGATTTAGGATTTCTTTTTGGTTAATTAAAACTCAAAAAAATTGAAAAGACATCAAAAAACAATTTTCATAAGGACTTCAGGATTTATCATTTGAAGATCTTACCATAGAACAAGGTAGTCAAAGGCGCACCCAAGGCGCAAAGGGTCTATATTGCCCGAGAGGCGCACTTAAGACGTGCACCCGAACGAAACGAGACGCAAAACAAAAAATAATAAAATATACATAAATAAATAAATAAATTAGTAATGTAAGAAATAAAACCAAATAGCATATTAAAACCAATAAAAATATGTTAAATATAATCAAGTGAAGTAGCAGACCAGCAATATCACTCTACAGAACTAACAAGAATTTGTATTCTCCCTACCGGACTTTTAGTAAATTTTATTTTTTTCATTTTCAAATATAGTCAACTTTGACAACCGTGGAAAAGACTACCTCCCTCTCACTTGTATAAAGTAAGGGTCATCTCCCCGCCTCAAATTTTTTTGTAAAAAACAAAAAACAATAAGCGCGTGACGCAGCGTGATAGCAGAACAAACTTACCTTCGTGCTTGACAATGGCCAAGTCGATCGGTGATGACGATAACTGGACCTCCGTTGCTTGGTGAGAGCAAAGTGGTGCCCGAAAAACTCCGATGGATGGCCTTGTAAGGGGTCTGTATGAAGGTTGCTTGAAAACCTCAAACGAGAGGTGCCAAATCCACGGGACAGTCGAGTCCACGACCAAGAAAATGAGAGAACAAATCTCAGAATATAAAGAAAAATTTTATTGCTTAAAAGTTATTCTCAGTTGGATACAGAAGGTGTCTATTTATAGGACTTTCATGACAACATAATTATAATCAAATAAAAATAAAATCTATCCTAATAAATGAGAGTCGAAATAAGATTCCTAAAAGAAATAGGATTTTTAACAATTCTATAAAAAGATAAAGGTAAAAAAGAAAGAAAAAGAAATATCCTAAAAAGATTCAGAATTAAAATCCACGCTACATCAGTCTCTCCTACTTCAAGAGAACTCGTCCCCGAGTTCATCTAAGAATAAAGCGGTTAGCTAGGAGAAAAAAACTCATAAAGATCGACGATATTGAAGGTTGGAAAGATCTGCATGTCTTCGTGCATTCTCTTACTGGCGTCACGTAGCACTGAAGTTGCGGATGAATCGTCGGTAGAAATTAGCGAGACCATAGAAGCTTTGAACTTCAATCATTGTTTTAGAGTAGGCCAATGGCGATTTGCTCGAATCTTTTCTTCATCAACACTGAGGTCGTGACGTTAGTCACAAATCCCAAGAAGATGTTGGTTAGTAAGTAAGCTACACTTCTTAATTCGAAGAAGGTTGAGAACTTTCCTGAGGTGCTTCAGATAATCAGCTTGGCTCTTGCTATAAATCAGGATATCGTCAAAGTAGGTGACTACAAACTTTCTTGTTAATGGCTTTAAAACATGATTCTTAATGCGCATGAAGGTTCTTGACGCATTCGAAAGTCCAAAGGGCATAAAGAGCCATTCATAGAGTACTTCTCGGATCTTGAAAATAGTCTTCCACTCATCATCAGGCCGAATCTGGATATGATGGCAGTTGATGGTGATGCAGTTGATAGTCCGATTGTCGATGCACATACGCCACAAGCCGTCCTTCGGCACAAGCTCACGTTCACGAGCTTTCATCTCTAAAGAGGTATTTATGTAGATAACATACAAAGAATGAGGTAGCCTTGAAGTTGTTTGAAGAAAACGCATATATGTAGGACTTTTCGCAGCATCTCGAAAATTCAGAGTCCGACGATCGAACTTAGACGATGTGTCTGGTGGACCACTGTGAGGCTTGTGACGAGGAGGTCTACCATTGGCATTGGGAGTTTTCAATATTGGTAAATTCTTTAATGCTCCGTCGCAAGAGAGGTTCTCTTGCTGAGTCGTACACTCAAGAGGAGAACAATAAACAGGACGATGAAAATGACGTCTTGGTTGACTCCGCTTAGATTTTCTGTTTGTCGTGTAAACTTTTGCTGATATTTCTTTCCAGAATAGTTTGTGGATGAAGAATTCACCTCCGCTGCATCTGTAATGATTCACCGAAAATTATCATGTCATTCTCTCCAATTAGTTCTGTTTCTTTATTAGAAACTTACAACTTCATCTCTTCTTGAGGGATTGAAGATTTTAGTTCAGCATCTACAATGGGTTCATCTGATTTTGATATGTTCTTTCCAATCTCGTCGTCTTTGTAGGAGGAAATAATAGGATGATTATTATTGAAGAAGAGATTACATATATATAGGAGAGGCTAGTCTCCTCTCCTATTATTCTAAGCAATGTGGGACTAAAGCCCACTAACTCATAACTCTAATATAACACTTAACACCCTCCCTCAAGCTGGAGCATAGATGTCAATCATGTCCAACTTGTTACATAAAAATTGAACCCGAGGACCCATAAGAGGCTTTGTGAATATATCAGCTATCTGGTCGCCGGTCCTCACATGTTGAAACTTTATCACTCCTTTCTTATATTCATCACGAACAAAATGAATGTCAATTTCAATATGCTTCGTCCGTTCATGAAATACTGGGTTGGTGGAAATGTGAATAGCAGACTGGTCATCACACCATAGATCTGCTACTTGAGACCCTGCATCTTCTCCCAGTTCTTGTAGGAGATGATTCATATATAATATCTCTGACGTGCCATGAGCAATAGCTCGATATTCTGCTTCTGAGCTCGAGCGTGCTATCACACTTTGTTTCTTGCTCTTCCATGACACTAGATTTCCACCAATAAATACTGAGTAGCCAGATGTAGACCGTCTATCTGTCAGGCTTGCTCCCCAGTCAGCATCAGTAAAACACTCAATGCAAGTGTGTCCATTATTCTCTATTCGAATTCCTTTTCCTGGATTCTTTACTAGATAACACAGAATTCTAAGAACTGCCTGCCAGTATAAAATTCTTGGAGAAGCCATAAATATATTTGCAACACTCACTGCAAAAGAAATGTCCGGACGCGTCATAACCGCCAAGTAGTTGAGTTTCCAACTACTCGACGATACTGATCTGGATTGGTCATCAGGACCCCTTTGTCTGGAAGTAACTTCGTCCCTGGATCCATAGGTGAGGTTGCTCCCTTTGCTTGCATCATGCCTGCATCATTTAGTATGTCCAACACATACTTTCTTTGAGACATTACAATGTCTCGCTTACCCCGTGTTACCTCAATACCCAAGAAATAGCTCAAGGATCCATATCCTTGGTTTAAAATTGTTCTCCAAGAAACTTTTTGAGGCTTGCAGTACCCTGGTTGTCATCTCCCGTGATTACAATATCATCAACGTAGACTCCAAGGAGTATTTTTCCAGCAGATGTGTGTCGATAGAAGATTGAATGGTCCTTCTTCGATTGACACATGCCAAATTGAGTAACAACATGCATAAATCGACCAAACCATGCACGAGGCGATTGTTTCAGACCATAGAGAGCATTCCTCTGATGACACACTTTACCCTCCCTTGCAACGAACCCGGGAGGTTGCATCACATATACTTCTTCATCAAGATTCCCGTAGAGGAAAGTATTCTTTATATCAAGCTGGAGTAACGGCCAATCATATCGGATGGCCAAGGCCATGAGGACACGAACTGATGTCATTTTGGCCACAGGAGAAAATGTCTCGAAGTAATCATCACTATAGGTTTGAGAGTATCCTTTGGCCACCAGCCGAGCCTTCATTCTATCAAGGGTGCCATCCGGTTTGACCTTAATCGTGAACACACATTTGCAGCCGACTGCCTGTTTATCAGTAGGTAAGTCGACTAAGTCCCAGGTATGATTCTCCTGGAGAGCTTTCATCTCCTCGTTCATAGCAACACGCCAACCAGGATGTCGGAGACCCTCCTCAGCGGTCTTGGAAATCTGAATCTCATCAATAGTAGCCACCAGAAACTGAGTGTAACTAGTAAGACCTTTGTAGCTGTCAACATACAAGGGATAATCACGACAGACACGACGAGGACGTTCTGGAGGCGGGACCACCGGAGCTGCTGGCGGAACTGGTGGAGCTGCTAGTGGAACAGGAGGCAACTCATTTGAGCCGGAACTGCTGATCGAACCAGAGGAGGATGAATCTATGGGTGATGTTGGCAATGGCTGAATCGGAGTATGTTGACCATCTGACTGGGAGACTGGCTCGGTAACGGAGGACACCCGTACGGGGGGCTGTGTGTTTGAGGAGGAAATAACAAAAAATCATCTTCGGGATAGACCAGAGGAGCCGTACCCTTTGATTGTGGGAGTGGTGGAAATTCAGTTTCTACAAAGGTAACATCCCGAGTGAAAAAATAGCGCTTTAAGAGGGGAGAAACACCGATACCCTTTCTGATCTTTAGGATACCCAAGAAAAATACATTGTATTGCCTTAGGATCTAATTTAGAAATGGTTGGTCGGGTATCCCGAACATAGCATAAGCAGACAGTTTCGGAGAGGCAGAGGAAATGGCTCTCGTCCAGGAAAAAGTCTAGAAAAAGGAGTGTTCCCATTGAAAACGGACGATGGCATTCGGTTAATAAGATAACAAGCAGTAAGAACCGCATCCGACCAAAATCGCTTGGGAGTACGTGCATGAAACATAAGAGCACGTGTAGTTTCCAATAAATGGCGATTCTTGCGTTCGGCTACACCATTTTGTTGTGGTGTGTACGCACAAAAAGTTTGGTGGATGATGCCATGGAGGGCCAGATGTTTATCGAGATCACGTGATAAATACTCACGACCATTGTCACTCCGAAAAATTTTGATGGGAAGACCAAATTGTGTTTTTATTTCGGCATGAAAGTTGCACCACATGTTAAATAATTCAGAGCGATTTTTCATCAAATAAATAAAGGTGACACGTGAGTAATTATCGACAAAAGTAACAAAGTACTTAAAGCCCATGACAGATTCAATCGGACAGGGTCCCCATATATCAGAATGCACCAACTCAAAAGGAGCAAAAGCAATTTTATATGGACTTACCGGATAAGGAACCCGATGATGTTTAACTAAACTACATGGCTCGCAATGAAAGGAAGAGGAAATATCTAAAGATGGGTACATTTTCTGGAGAGCTTGGGACGATGGATGGCCTAACCAACAATGTAACTCAACAAGATCGAGTTTCTTGCTGGCACAGACAACGGAAGGAGTTGCGTCAAACAGGTACAAGCCTCCAGCCACATGCCCCATATCGACAGTCTTCCCAGTTTTCAGGTCCTGAAAACACAACCATCAGAAAAAAAATGTTACCGAGCAATGTAGTTCACGAGTTATTTGACTAATAGAAATTAAACTGAACGGGTTCCCAGGAGTAAGCAATACAGAATTGAGTGACAGTCCGGAAGCAAGATTGGCACTTCCACGGCCTTGGACTGTCAAGGAACCTCCATTGGCAAAAGTAATGCCAGAAGCACGACGTACAGGTACATAATTATGTATCATACCTGCGTCACCAGTCATGTGAAAGGAAGAACCAGAGTCAATTACCCATTGCTTGGATTTCACTATGCACGCGGCCGAGTATCCGGCTATGGAACCAGACGTGGATGCTTCACCACGACGTTGAGCCTGGAAATCGAGGAACTCGGTATAGGAGTCCGAAGTCATCTGAATAGATCGGACACCATCATCAGGGGCGTCAGTGGTGATATTAGCAGCAGGTGATTTAGTGCATTGTCAATAGAAAAGGCCAAGCTGACCACAGTTAAAGCATGTGCGCGGTTTTCCTCCATCACGACCACCATTACCTCGTCCTCCATCACGACCAACATTACGACCACCACGTCGGCCGCCATGACCACCACGAAATCCTGTACGAACGGCCCCGAGAGCAGAACGATCAGCAGGAGTATCACCCGGAGTTGTCTCAACGACTTTGGCAGCCCGAAGGACACGATAGTGTACTTCCAACAGGGACGGTACATCAGATCCAGCAATAATCTGAGAACGAGCAGAGTCCGCATCAGGACGGAGAGAGACGAGATAAGCCATGACATAAAGCTGCTCACGTTGAGCCCGTGCCTCATTAATATCTGACGCAAGAGGTAGTACGCGGTCGATCTCATCCGCCATAGCCTTGAAGGCCCGAAAATGCTCTTTATGAGATTTGTCTCCTTGATTTGCTCGGTACACACCAACGACCGAGTCATATATATGAGACAAATCGCGTTTACCATCAAACGCCTCCGCCAACATTTTCCATAACTCCTTCACGGAGTCCGTATTTTGAACCATGTCTTCCACCGATGGTTCCATGGAGTTCATCAACTGTGTAAACAGTCGACTGTCATCTGTCTCCCATTGCTCAAAGATAGGATCATCGTCTGCTGGAGGGTTGTCAGTCAGATGTTTGGACAACCGCATTCCCCGAAGTGTGTTCTCGACCTTCTTTCTCCATGTCGAGTAGCCCTCTGGCCCTTCCAACCATCGATCGACAAGTCGAATGGAGGAAATCGTTGTGCAAGTGCCCGCTAGTGTGTTGCCGACACTAGTATCTGTGGCACTGCTATTCACCGTAGAGTCTCCCATCTGTCAGAGATTCGACTGTCGATATGTTCTTTCCACTTGATGAACACAACAACTCTGCCAATGCGCTAAAAACGGAGCCAGAACCGTGATACGCGCATAGAAAGCAGAGAGTGTGGATCACAAGCCGGGTCAGAGAGATAATCCATGGTAACCCCTGATAGATCCTGGTGTGAAGATCAAGGAAAGAAACAAAGATTCATACACAACAAACTATATGTGTGCTCTTTGTTAAATTTTCAGCATTGATGGGGCAGAGGTTCATGCAAATGTTTCCCCTCTGAGTATCCCAACAATGATTTTTTTTCTTTTCTTTTTTTTGAACTAACTAGGGTTGGTAGGGAGAGGGTGGCGGCCGATGGAAGAAGATGGTTAGGGTTAGGGTTTGGAATAATGGGGTGAAGCGCGGGAGGTCGGGGGGGGGGGGGGGGGGGGGGAGAGCGGACGGGTGTGGGGGGCTGACAGGAGCGGGGGGACTGTAGCAGCGCCGGGGGGGGGGGGGGGGGGGGGGGGGGGGGGGGGTGGGGGTGTGGGGGGGGGGGGGTACTGTAGCAGCGCAAGGGAGGGGGGGGTGGGTTACAGTAGCGGGGGGCTAGGTTTTTTTTTTTTTTTTTGGGAGAGGCTAGGTTTTGGCTCTGATACCGTATAGGAGGAAATAATAGGATGATTATTATTGAAGCAGAAGATTACATATATATATAGAGAGGCTAGCCTCCTCTCCTATTATTCTAAGCAATGTGGGACTAAAGCCCACTAACTCATAACTCTAATATAACACTTAACAGTCTTTATAGTTAAAAAAAACTACTGGTGCTCTAAGGGGGCAGTTGTTGTGGACACGCTCGATTCCCTTTTGTGGGCGGCTGGTAGTATGACGAGTGTTTGTGCCTCGTCTCTATGTGTGGTATACCCGTGAAATCAACTGTAACGTTATATTTGATACCAAGAAAATCTAGTACTCTGTCCAATTTGTCAGACATGGCATCAAATTTGTTTGACAAGATTTCGTTGTTGCCTGCTAGAGCATCAAACTTCTTGCGCGTGACGGATTTTGCCATTGTTGTTTTGAAAAAGAAAGATTCCCAATGGTTTTGGAATTCTGGATCTGTGTTACTCTGATACCACTTGATGCAGCGTGATAGCAGAACAGACTTATCTTCGTGCTTGACAATGGCCAAGTCGATCGGTAATGACAATAACTAAACCACCATTGCTCAGTGAGAGCTAAGCGGTACCGCAAAAATTCCGACGGACGGCCTTGTGAGGGGTCCGCACGAAGGTTGCTTGAAAACCTTAAGCGAGGGACTTCCGAATCCATAGACAGTCGAATCTACGACCAAGAAATGGAGAGAACAAATCTTAGAATTTTAAGAAAAAATTTATTACTTAAAAGTCATTGTTCAATTGCATACTGAATGTGCATATTTATAAGACTTTTATGACAACCTAATCATAATCAAATAAAGATAAAATATATCATAATAAAAGATACGAGTCAAAATAAGAATACTAAATGAAATAGGATTCTTAACAAAACTCTATACAAAGATAAAGGTAAAAGAATAAAGAAAAATAAAAATCCTATAAGGATTCAAAATTGGAATCCACACTACATCAGCACGACAAGGCACGTCTTTTCTTGGTTGAGCCTTGCTGAAAGCGCACCTAAGGCGTGCCTTGGGTGCGCCCGAAGAAAGGTGACTCACCTAGTGAGATACGAGGCGGAGATGCTTCGCCTTGCTGCGAGGCGCGCAGAATGGCCTGAAATTTGACAACGATAGTTCTAATAGCATCTAGAATTTTTAAAATATTTAGAAATTTTCCTAAGGCCAGCCTATTAACCACGGTCTAGCCCACGTTGATCCAGTATACTATGTGGCCCACAACCAAACCAGGTCCCGCACCCAGCGAGCCATGCTAAAGCTCGGCTTGGCTCAACGGCTTAACCGACCCAATCTGAGTTACATTAGGAGTTCAATATTCTTATATATATACCTCTTTGTATACAATAGCTTTTTCAAGCAGCTAGTTCATCTTCAAATCCTTATATCTTCTAGTTCATCTTCAAACTCTTATACCTTCCTTATCTGAACTTCAAACGACCTCCAACCACAGCCAAAAAATTTGTATTGTTGTTTAGTTTTGATTGTGCAAGTGGTTTGTTGATTTGACAATCGTGTACATCGTCTCCGATTTCAAACTTTTTTGCCAAGCGGAAGATCCAAAATTCGAAATCATTTTAAGTATGATCTTCCGATCGAAATTTGAAATCATATAAAGTTTGGTTTCCTAGTACGTTCCTCTATCACACATTAAATTTTCATGAATAATTGAGATCATTAGATACATCAATACCATGCTTATTCGTATTTTTAGATTAAACTTAGTAATTTCGTATCTCGACCGTGAACCAAAATGGGGATCAGTCGATTCCAGCAAACTCCATCTCTAAAATATATAGATATGTCCAAATGAATCCAAGTTTTGGGACACTTGACTGTTGGTCAAATATTTTGCCTCGATTTGCACACTGCAGTTTTCAAAGTGCGATATTCAAAATATAAACTTGATATTCCATATTTAAGTTAATAATTCAGGTGATTAGGATAACTTAAATTGCTTAATCTACCTAGCTCGAGTAACGTGTCTAATAAGTAATCCAATGTCTTGCTAAATAAGAAACCTACCAAATAGAGCAATCCTAATTTAACTTCGCTTGTGTAGTTGTAGCTCGTTCTATATACTTTTGGGTTCGGATTATATACTTATGGATGGTAAGCTCGTGAATAGAATTTGCTCGTTCTAATACTTTTAGGTTCGGATTATATGCTCGTGGATAGAATTGGATAGTTTGTGGGAGCTTGTGATTTGGTTTTTTGGTTCAGTCAAGCGATCATGCAAGTAGAGTACTTGAACAAATCTAGTTACAGTTTTCATATATATATAAGTAATGATAGGAAAACATAGTAAAACTAGCTAATCATGAATCGCATGGTAGTGTGTGTGTATATATATATATATATAGTCAAAGGCGCAAGACGTACTTAAGGCGCGCGTCCGAGCGATGCAAGGCACAAAATAATAAATAATAAAAATATACATAAATAAATAAATTAGTAATATAAGAAATAAAATCAAATAACATATTAAAACAAACAAAATATGTTAAAACATAACCAAGTGAACTAGCAGAGCAGTAATAGCAGTAGTAAGTAATCAACTGAACGAACAAAAGTTTGGTTTTCATATATATATAAGTAATGATAGGAAAACATAGTAAAACTAGCTAATCATGAATCGCATGGTAGTATGTGTGTGTGTCTGTATATATATATATATATATATATATAGTCAAAGGCGCAAGACGTACTTAAGGCGCGCGTCCGAGCGATGCAAGGCACAAAAATAATAAATAATAAAAATATACATAAATAAATAAATTAGTAATATAAGAAATAAAATAACATATTAAAACAAACAAAATATGTTAAAACATAACCAAGTGAACTAGCAGAGCAGTAATAGCAGTAGTAAGTAATCAACTGAACGAACAAAAGTTTGTATTTTTCCTAACACGTTTTTAATACATTTTAGTTTTCCTAGTTCAACTGTAACCAAATTTGGCAACCGTGGAAAAGGCTACTCCCTCCCACTTGTATAAGGTAAAAGTTATTTGCATGCCTCAAATTTTTTTTTTGTGTATATATATATATATATATATATATATATATATATATATAACACAATTTCTTGGTTGTGCCTTGCTGAAAGGCGCGGTTTGGGTGCGCTCGAAGAAAGGGGCCTCGTCTAGCAACTACTACGCCTTTCTGCGAAGCGCATCCTTCGCTACCATGATATATATATGATGAATACATATATAATGAATCACATGGTAGTGTGTGTGCATATATATATATATATATTATATATATATATATATATATATATATATATATATATATACAAACCCAATTTCGAGGTTGGGTTGTATGAAAAACCCACCCGCAGGATGGGTTTTATGAAATGCCCAGAATTATATATTTCCACGTTAAGTATTCCAAGATTCCCTTTAGATGCTCTGTATTTACAAAATTAATACCAAAACTACCCCTCCGCACAAAACTCAGATTTGGATTGCGATTTTCGTCTTCTTCTTCTTCTTCACGAGAGATCTGAATTCAATTGCTCTCATCTTCAGCAGAGATCGCAAAGATCGTTCGTAGTTCACCGTACTTTTTTTCAGTCGAACTCCGATCATCGCTCATCTTCTTCTTCTTCTTCTTCTTCTTCTTCTTCTTCTTCTTTTACGACAATTAGGTCAACTATGGAGAGAAGATCTTCTTCTTCTTCTTTTACGACAATTAGGTCAACTATGGAGAGAAGATCTTCTTCTTTTCCATAAGAGTTAGCATCGTTTTTAAAGAAGAACGAAACTCTTGAATAAATGTCAAATTTCTTTCGACAAAACAAAAAAAAAAAATTAGGTTTCTGTCAACTGTTCTCCGTCGATATCACACGAAGAATAGTCATTCTCCTGCATTTTAACAAGAAGAATACCATTCTCCGTGTAAATTAACACGGAGAATGTCATTCTCCGTGTTGAATGTCATTCTCCGTGTTACTAACACGGAGAATGGCCATTCTCATGTGTTTTAACATTTGAATGATCATTCTCCGTGTCACTTAACACGGAGAATGCCATTCTCCGTGTAATTTAGCACGGAGAATGACCATTCTCCGTATAATTTAGAACGGAGAATGTCATTCTCCGTACTAAATTACACGGAGAATGGTCATTCTCGAACGTTTTAACACTGGAAATGACCATTCTCCGTGTAAATTAACACGGAGAATGACATTCTCCGTGTTTCTAACACGGAGAATGGCCATTCTCCGTGTAAATTAAGACGGAGAATGTCATTCTCCGTGTTACTAACACGGAGAATGGCATTCTCCGTGTAAATTAACACGGAAAATGACATTCTAAGTGTTGCTAACACGGAGAATGGCCATTCTCCTGCGTTTTAACACTGGAATGACCATTCTCCGTGCTAAATTACACGGAGAATGGCCATTCTCCGTGTAAATTATGACGGAGAATGGAGAATGGCCATTCTCCGTGTAATTTAGCACAGAGAATGGCCATTCTCCGTGTAAATTAAGACGGAGAATGTCATTCTCCGTGTTACTAACACGGAGAATGCCATTCTCCGTGTTACTAACACGGAGAATGGCCACCCTCATGCGAAATTAATATTTTTCATGTTCTAACACGGAGAATGGCCATCCTCCTGCATTTTATGGTCAGCTGAAATTTTGGACGGCCATAACTTTTGACTAGGAGGTCGAAACGAGGGTCCCGTTTGTCGCAAAATGAGCGTATCGTCAAGAAGACTGAGATTAACCGCTTCTCTCCGTTAGACGGCCTTCCGAAATTTTAGAATCGCAAAAAAATGATGTTTGGACCTCCGTTTTAGCACTTTTGCCGTTTGTCTCGGTCTTTCCGAAATTTTCCGACGAATTTTTGAAGATTTTTTAGGAGAAAACCTAGATTCGAAAGTGAGCAGCGTATGGAAGAAGATGAAGTATCGAAACATTTTTTTTAAGAGTAGTTTCGTGGGTGTTTTCAATAAATTAGAAGGAAGGGCAAAACGGTCATTCGGAACCCTCTTTATATATTTTTTCCTAGCTCTGGGCACGCAATGAAATGTTATTGCGCGGTGTGTTTTTCATATAACTTTTTCATTTTTTGGGCATTTCATAAATTTCCCCTATATATATATGATAGATGTAGTCCACACATAAGAGTATCTAGTATTGATATCTTTAGCATGTTCTCTTATTGATATTCGTGTTATTCGTGCTCGTGCTCTAAAAATCAGCCTAGTCGGCCGCCTAGGTCCTGTTCGGCCTCCCAACGCACCGAAAATCTCCTAGGCGGCAGCGCCTAGGCGTCCATGTTCGGCCCTAAGCGGCCTGTTCGGCTAGGCGAAAAATTATCAAATTTCAAATTCAAAAAAATAAAAAATCAAAATCAAATTTCAAAAAAAAAATTCATATTCAAAAAAGTTCAAAAATTTTCAAAAACTTCAAAAAAAATTCAAAATTTTCAAAAACAATATTTTAATTTATATTTCAAATTTCTAAAGAAAAATTGGGCGGCCGCCTAGACGGCCCTCCGCTGCACGTATTCCGCCTAGCAAAATCTATAACACTGGTAGTGAGTGCATAACATTGAGTGCATATACAAGGAGAGCAATTACTAGGCATGTGGATACCCGACATGTTGCGATCTCATGATTAGCTTTGTGAGGATGGAAATATTTCAACGTGTTAGGAAATATGAAGCCCCTCCACATGTTATGTAATGGTTCCTAAAGTACACTTAATCGGCACATAGGTAGTCTTTTACGTTTTATCATCATATGCAACTTGTATACTATTTGTATGCTATTACCTAGTAATACATATATAGGTTCTTCATTAACCTTGTTATTCATGTTATAGGCAAATATTGACCACGTCACTTTACTATTCATGTTAGTCATAATATCTTCCTAAAATATATCATTATACTTGTTATTCATGTTGTTCCATGCCTTCATATGGTTTACATGTGCTAGTCCTTGTTTAGTATATATACTTGCTCCAATCCTTACCGGATAAACATAACGTATCCTTCCTAAATCCATGTTGAGACCAACTGACCAATGTTTGTGAAGTTTTTATTTCCTCTGAAAACTCAGCCTGGAGTGCGTACTTTTCATTTACATGTTTTTCAGACTTTCTAATTAGGTCTTAGTTGATAGATAGTATTTTATATTTCACCTGATTTGTTCCCAAGACATATGTTGATGATGTTATTTAGATATTGATCTTTGGTGGATTAAGGTTATTGTTTTGGGACTATTAGGCTATACAGCTCTTCTGTTTACTTTGTGACTATAGTTCCATGGATGTTATAGTTTTGGATTTGATATGTTACTCTTGATGGATATGAAACTTCAGATTAACTGTAATATGTCCTTGGTACTCTAACTAGGAGTTATCTAGTATTGTTCTAAAAATCGGAATTATGTAGCACCTAGGCGTTGGGCAGTCACGGGACGTCTAGACGCTAATCGGCACCTATGCGGAATTAGTCGGCCCCTAGGCGTAACTAGGAGTCAGGTGCCCGCCCGACTACCGCCTAGCGACTTTTACAACCTTGTCTAATACATGTATGTTGGACGTAATCACCTAATCATATGTAACCACCATTTTTTTAAATTATATGTCATGATTATTTATTTATTTAATTATTATTGCTAAGATTAATTAGTTTATAATTAGTGATTAGATAGTTAATCCTAATTAGTATTTAGTTTAGGGTTAACCTATGTTTAGGTTAATGATTAATCATGGATTAGAAATATCTAAATATTTCCACCTCTTCAAAAACAAAGATCTTCATTACACCTCTTCAAAAACAAAGATCAACGGAGCTTCCATGAGAAGCTAGCCACCTCACACCCCCACCCACCATGTACATTCATCTATAAAACCCTCCACCCCTTCACTTCGTGACACCATTCCATTTTATCTTCATTCCACTTCCAAAGTCACTCTTCCAAACATATTTTCCTACAACCCTAAACATTTCCAAGGTGGAGCCAAAAGCTTGAAGGCTCAAGGAGTTGCTAGAGGAGCTTGAGACTAGAAGGAAAAGCTTGGACTAAGTTTTGAGTCTAGAACTCATCGATTGTGCTTGGGAGCCCTTCCCAAGAGGTGAACCCTACTTTTCCCTAAGACTTTGTAGAGTAATAAGTAATCTAAAATCCATAGAAGATTCACTAATCCTTAGGCCTAATTTCAAATAATGATACTTTGTAGTATCATGAGTTTAGTATGTCAGATTGATAAAAGAGTATTGGTATCATTTGTGTTTATGTATAAAATATGCACAAGAATATATATGTATGAGAGTGTGTTTATTTATATAGATGTGTGAGAAATACACATATAATTATGTGTGTTTATATATATATAAAGAAAGTGAGATATGTATATATATAAGTCGTATATAGATGTGTGTGTGAGAGTGTTTTTAGAGGAGGGGGAAGCAGCAACAGCAGCTGCAGGGGCAACAATTGTAGCATCATCACCATCACCCTCATCATCTTGAGAGTGGGTATGTACGTGTGAGTGTCTAGGATAAGTAATTGGGTATAAGTATTAAGATATAGGATACTAATTCAATAACTTAAGTTTTACTATATAGATATCACAAGTAGGTAGTTTTTAAACCTATCTAGTTAAGTTACAACTAGAAATAGGTATTGAACCTAGAAACCAACAACTTCGTAAATATGACTGATTTTAGATTTTCATATCACCTATTGACATGATAATTCTTAATATAGGTTATTTGAACCTTGTTTCAGATTCTATTCCCCATATCTTCTCACTACGGCAGGCGAGTACATTCTCTGATTGTTTTCAGTATTCGATAGCTTCAATATTTTATGCTTTAGTTATGTTTACCTGATTCTCATCACGATTGATTCACGGATTGATATTATATGGATTCATCTCCAGGATACGTGTTTACAGGTGTTGGTCATGTTGTTCATATCATAATGACTTACTCCGGTTTATCTAGTTTCATGTTTCCATGTTTCTAGAATCATTGTATCCAGACTCGAATCCATGAGTATTAGTCGGGGCGAAAAAAAATACTAAGTAGAAATGTGATCAATCCATCTAGTGTATTTTTATTTTATCCAGACTGCTAGCTAATCATACATTCACGTATGGTTATGTCTTACCATTCTAGTTTGCTAGCCATCGATACGATGTGCCTTATACCTTAGCCGATCACAAATCTAACATTAAATCGCTTAGAATAGTCCAATTTTACTGGTCATTTCATTTCATGTTGTCACACCATGTCCCTTGCTTATTTAAATATTTTGTTTTCTCTTTACCTGTGACATGCATGATTCCAGTCTTCTCAGTTATCTGATTTTACATATGCTTAACATGTCTTATAGTCTCCACCATATATTGAAACTGCTTTTATTGGTGTACTTCGCTCCAATCCTGACTGGATGTTGATATAAATAGGGGACGACTATGAGGACCATTTCACTACTTACGGGGCCCAGGAGGACCTTATTGCAAAGCTTGATCCTGCTCAACCAGTGGATCAGGAAGCCTTCGCAATGGAAATCCCGGTTGCGACTACTTAGTTTTTAGTAGCTTTTAGACTATCTTTTTGTCCGGATTTGTAACCGTTAGTCTACTGTCCTTATGTTATATTTTGGATCTAGACTTTTGTGTTATCTTACAAAAAACTTTGGACTTGAACTATAGACAGTTCGTTTCTATATATTGATCCTTCTTGTGATATCTTCCTTAGAAACGTGATTTGAGTGCTATAGTTGTTTTATATATATTGCGTGAGTTGTTGGATATTAATGTGTATTTTTTAGACAGCGTTCTACCGCCGATATTGCGGCATAGGCTGGACGTACCCACGTACTCATGTCCGATCATCAGGACGCGCGTCGTGACACGTTTTTATGGTGGCCCATACAAGTCAAGTTTCGCAATTAGTGCGATGTCGTGATAGTACTTAGGATTAGAGCACTATTACGAGCCTGCGCGATAATATAGAATGGAGAATACTCAAACACATACTAGAAAATTTTCGTTCTAATTTAAAATTTTCTACCTTCTGTCAAATTCTAAATATTTGATATCTTCAATGTCATTTTAGAACAATTTCTGATCTTTTGCCATATTGATAACTTGTATTTTCATACGATTTTCATAATGGCACCCAAGACCAGAGCTCGTAGCACGGGAGCAGCTGCAGCTACCGAGCAATCATCGACCTCTCGACGTGTGACTCGGAGGGCGGCTGTGAGTCTTTCAGCACTTCGTCCATTCCCACCTCAGAGGGGAGTAGCCATCTCCTCACACCCAGGCCATACCTGCCGAGGGAACGCAATTGTTCGAGCTTCTCCGTGATATGATGGAAGCTCAGCGAGTGCAGGCTGAGGTACACGCAAGTCGAGGGGATACGTGAAGACATTGAGAATGCTCATCACAGGCCCTAGCAGCTGTAGAGAGAGTAGCCACCCAACCACAACTTGTTCAGCAGAGGATGGGTAACATCTTCGACTTCGAGAAGATGTGTCCTCGGGAGTTCAAGGGTACCGAGAGTATCCTATATCCTGACTACTGGCTCGAAGACATTGAGCGAATCCTTCGTGTTGTCCGGATCCCTGAGGATCTGGTAATTGAGGATGTTGGCTTGCAGCTTCAAGACATTGCACAAATTTGGTTCAAAAATGCGCTTATGCTTGCGGCGACGGATCTGACCTGGGAGACATTTAAGGCCCTCTTCAAAAAGAAGTTATTTCCCGCTATGGCCAAGAGAGTTCTGGAGAAACAATTCCAGAACTTGGAGCAGAATAACCTGTCCGTGGACGAATACGCAGCGGAGTACGGCAGACTGAGCCGATTTGCTGAGTATATGGTACGGGACCCAGACGACCGAGCACGTAGGTTCCGAGAAGGCCTGGCCGAAGAGATCCACGTTCATATCGGATCCAGCATCACAACTTACGATGCTATAGTTCTTGAGGCGCAGAGGACTGAAGTAGACTTGGGCCTTAGACTCGAGAGGAATCGCGATGCTTTTGGCGGGGGTAGTAGCTCGGGACCAGCAAAGCGTCCCCAGTTCCAGCATAAAGCTCAGCAGCCCCAACAACAATATCGTCCACCAACTAGAGCTCCATTTCTACAACAGGGCCCAGCGTGCAATTACTGCAAGAAGCCAGGGCATGACTGGATGTTTTTCGGAAGAGGCTTGGAGCATGTTTGTCTTGTGGATCTACTGCACATCAGGTCAGGGAGTGTCCCTTAGCTCATGCTCGTCCAGCTTTGGGTGCAACACCAGCTCAGAAGGGACCGGTTAGGCTGTCATCTGCCCGGCAGCAGAGAGGACCACCACTTCCTACTCAGCAGCAACGATTCGTCCAGCACCAGCAGAGGGGTCCACCTCAGCAGGGCAGGACTTGCTTTGGCGGTCGAGGAGGCCGATACCACTGGTGACGTGATAGCAGATTCCATCCTTCTCGATTCATTTTCAGCTATTGCTTTATTTGATTTTGGAACATCTCACAGCTTTATATCTGTGGCTTTTGTGCTAAAACATAGTTTAGAAACATAACCACTTGGTAAGAGTTGCAAAATCATGACGGGTGGAGGCATTCTCCTCGTTAGCGATATTTGCAACTATCGCCGCGTGACTTTAGGAGGTCGAGACTTGTGTGCCAACCTACTCGTAATGCCACTTCCGAGTTACGACTTAGTTCTCGGAATGGATTGGTTGAGTACGCAGTGCGCTACTATAGATTGCCGCAGGGGTTGTATAGTGTTTAGCACTCCAGGAGAGACGGTATTCGAGTTTGCTAGAGGAGCCGTAGAGTTGAGCCGTGACGGTGTTCTTAGAGCAATGGTTGAGGAGAAGGTATTGCCTCATCCACTTATAGCTGAATTTCTCGACGTATTCCCATAAGAATTGTCGGGATTACCGCCTGATAGAAAAATTGAATTCTCTATCGACCTAGTGCCAGGAGCGGAGCCGATATCGCAACATGTCTACAGAATCAACAACGAACTAGAATAGTTGAAGAAGCAAATTGACGATTCATCAGATCGAGTTCTTCGTCCTGGAGAGCACCAGTGTTGTTTGTGCCTAAGAAGGACGGGACGGTGCGGATGTGTATCGACTACAGAGCCTTGAACAATCTCACAATTAAGAACAAGTACCCGTTGCCCATGATTGACGATCTCTTCGATCAATTGAGTAGCGGAAGGTATTCTCCAAGATTGATTTGAGATCGGACTATCATCAGGTGAAGGTGAAGAAGGACGATGTTCCGAAAACTGCCTTTCGGACTAGATACGGCCAGTACGAGTTCTTAGTGATGCCTTTTGGGTTGACCAATGCCCCAGTTGTATTCATGAACTTGATGAACCAGGTATTCCATCAATACCTGGACAAGTTCGTGGTAGTTTTCATAGATGACATCCTCATTTATTCGAAGACCCTAGAGGAGCACGAGAAGCATCTGCAGATAGTGCTAGAGATTCTCAGGAAGGAGAAATTGTACGAGAAGCTCTCAAAATATGAGTTTCTCTTAGACAATGTAGAGTTTCTCGGACATGTAGTGACGGGAGACGAAATATCAGTTGATCCGAAGAAGATTACTGCTGTAGAGTCTTGGGCCCTTCCCAAGAGGTAAACCCTACTTTTCCCTAAGACTTTGTAGAGTAATAACTAATCTAAAATCCATAGAAGATTCACTAATCCTTAGGCCTAATTTCAAATAATGATACTTGGTAGTATCATGCCTTTAGTATGTTAGATTGATAAAAGAGTACTGGTATCCTTTGTGTTTATGTATAAAATATGCACAAGAATATATATGTATAAGAGAGTGTTTATTTATATAGATGTGTGAGAAATACACATATACTTATGTGTGTTTATATATAATATATATATATATATAAAGAAAGTGAGATATGTATTATATAAGTTGTATATAGATGTGTGTGTGAGTGTTTTTAGAAGAGGGGGAAGCAGCAGCTGCAGAATAAGCAGCAACAGCAGCTGCAATAAGCAGCAGCAGCTGCAATAAGCAGCAGCAGCTGCTGCAGAGACAACAATTGTACATCATCACCATCACCCTCATCTTGAGAGTGAATATGTACGTGTGTGAGTGTCTAGGATAAGTAATTGGGTATAAGTATTAAGATATACGATACTAATTCAATAACTTAAGTTTTACTATATAGATATCACAAGTAGGTAGTGTTTAAACCTATCTAGTTAAGTTACAACTAGAAATAGGTATTGAACCTAGAAACCAACAACTTCGTAAATAGGATTGATTTAGATTTTCATATCACCTATTGACATGATAATTCTTAATATAGGTTATTTGGACCTTGTTTCAGACTCTATTCCTTATATCTCCTTACTACGGCAGGCGAGTACATTCTCTGATTGTTTTCAGTATTCGATAGCTTCAATATTTCATGCTTTAGTTATGTTTATCAGATTCTCGTCGCGATTAATTCACGGATAGATATTATATGGATTCATCTCCAAGATACGTGTTTACAGGTGTTGATCATGTTGTTCATAATGACTTACTCCGGTTTATCTAGTTTCATGTTTCCATGTTTCTAGAATCATTGTATCCAGACTCGAATCCATAAGTATTAGTCAGACGGAGGAAATACCAAGTAGAAATGTGATCAATCCATCTAGTGTATTTTTATTTTATCCAGACTGCTAGCTAATCATACATTCACGTATGCTTATGCCTTACCATTCTAGTTTGCTAGCCATCAATACGATGTGCCTTATACCTTAGTCGATCACAAATCTAACATAGTATTTTAAATCACTTAGAATAGTCCAGTTTTACTGGTCATTTCATTTCATGTTGTCACACCATTTCCCTTGCTTATGTAATTATTTTGTTCTCTTTACCTGTGACATGCATGATTCCAGTCTTCTCAGTTATCTGGTTTTACATATGCTTAATATGTTTTATAGTCTCTACCATATATCGGAACTGCTTGTATTGGTGTACTTCGCTCCAATCCTGACTGGACGTTGATATAAATAGGGGACGACTATGATGACCGTTTCACTACTTATTACAGAGCCTAGGAGGACCTTATTGCTGAGCTTGATCCTGCTCTACCAGCGGATCAAGAAGCCTTCGCAATGGAAATTCCGGTTGCAACTACTTAGTTTTTAGTAGAACTTTTAGACTATCTTTTTGTCCGATTTGTATCCGTTAGTCTACTGTCTTTATGTTATTTTGGATCTAGACTTTTGTGTTATCTTACGAAAAACTTTGGACTTGAACTATAGACAGTTCGTTTCTATATATTGATCTTCTCGTGATATCTTCCTTAGAAATGTGATTTGAGTACTATAGTTGTTTTATATATATTGCGCGAGTTGTTGGATATTACTGTGTGTGTTTTAGACAACGTTCTACCGCCGATACTGCAGCGTAGGTTGGACATACCCACGTACTCGTGTCCGATCATCAGGGCGCATGTCGTGACATCGTACCCAAGTATTTGAGAACTGGTCGTGATATATAGGTTTTCTAATATCATAAACTCCACTCTCAAACAGCCCACATAAAACCTGATATGGGCTGTGGTTCTAGGCCTACAACACCTGGAAGCAAAAGTCAACAGAACCATAACAGATAATGGTGAACCTCATCTGCTTGCATGGACTCAACCTGGTTCCAATAATGTTGTACATCTGAAAGAGGCAGAGTCAACACTCAACAGAAATGAGCCTACACATAAGTTGGTATTGCTCTGATTCAAAAGACTGCCTAGTTTAAAGGCAACTTCCTACATACTTGTGCCTCCCTCCTCCCTTTCTCTCTCCAGCATTTCTGAGAACACTAACTGTAGTGTGTACACATGAAAACAAGAAGTTGTGGTATGCACCATACTCATGAAAAACTAAGCCTCTATTGAAACACTTGAAGCAAATTTCCAGAATATAAAGGTTTTGACGTACTTACATATGTAACTAGAGAATACTGAATTAAGAAATTTTTAGTTACTATAAATAATGATTAAGGGAAAGGGGAGTGTGTGTAGCACGCGCGCAGTCACTGGTGGCACTGGTGTTTATTTATGAGGTGCTGGTCGTGTGTGTGCGTGTTGGTGTTGCAGAATGATAAAAGTATCAAGCAGCATTCACATACAAATGCACTTACCAGATCACCTCTTCTTTCCTCTAAATATTGATCTCTATCAAGGGCATCAGCTGATAGACCATAGAGGGTTGGATTTCTCAGCATTCTGATATACAAGTATGTATACCCAAGCCATGTGCAAGCTTCTTTAGCATTCTGAACTGTCCCTAAAACAATCTCCGCGTTCAACTGATCAGCCAATTTCGAGACAAATTGGCTCTCAATAGGCAGTTGCTGATTCATGAGGGAGAGATAATACCGCAATTCACTGTGTCCTGTCAAGATTATGCCTTCTCCATAAGAGTCATATTGAGGCCTCCCAGCCCTACCAAGCATCTGCATTACATCCAAAGGACTAAGCTCAGTCCATGCACCTTTCTCTGGATTATAAATCTGAGTCCCTTTAATGATTACTGTATGAGCAGGCAAGTTGACACCCCAAGCAAGTGTGGCAGTCGAGACCAGAACCTGAACATGTCTATCAGCAAAGAGCTCCTCAACAAGATCACGATCGACCCTAGCCATTCCTGCATGATGAATTGCAAATCCATAGGGCAAGAGGTCTTTGAGGTCATTGCTTTTGACGAGCTCCGTCTGACTCTGAAGAATCTCACGGCTTGCACTATCATCCTTCAGAAACCTACTTAACGTGTCATTAGCCAGTGCAGTATCTCTAATTGCTCGAGCAGTCTTGGCTGTCTCTTTCCTCGAGTGGACAAATATGAGCACTTGATGCTTTCCAGCGGCAGCCAGCACCTTCTCGTAACAGATTTCATTCATCAATTGAAACCTCTGGAGAGGTTTCTTAACTGTTATTCCAATGTACTGCTGTGCCAGTGGGCAGGGCCTATAACTATTGTCAAAATGGTAGAGACCTTTATCTTTTTCAACTCGTAGAAATAGCGCAACGTCCTCGTAGTTAGGCAGAGTAGCTGACAACCCAACAAGCCGGATATGTTCCTTCGTTGTCTCGGTTTGTCTGACAGTCCTCGCAACAATGCTCTCCAGAACAGGCCCTCTATTGTCATGAAGAAGATGAATTTCATCAATGATAAGAAGCTTTACCGATTGAGTATATGTTCTATCCCCTGACTTTCTGGTAACAATATCCCATTTCTCAGGTGTAGTGACAATTATTTGTGTCTCTTCAATCTGTTGGCGAGTAAGATTCTGGTCTCCACTGAGCTCCCTCACGACAATACCAAAAGACTTTAGCCTGTTTGACAGGTTTCCGACTACCTCAGCTACCAGAGCCTTCATGGGTGCCACATAAACAATCTTGTATTTGGTGTTATCTAATACCCCATCCTTCCTATGCAAACCAACCTGATGAAGTATAGTTAGCATGGCAACGTTAGTTTTCCCAGCACCAGTAGGAGCACAGAGAAGTATGTTTTCGGGGCTGAAAAGGGCAGTCTCATATACTCTACTCTGCACTATGTTTAGGTGCTTCATCCCCATCCCTTCAAATGCAGGTTGTGCCCATTCTGGCAAACTAGAGATCTTTACAAGCTCCTCTCCAGCAGCCGGTTGTTTTGCCTTCAGTGCTGGTATGTGGACCTCGTCGTAGCCCTTATGAGGTTTTTTATAAGATCCGGGAGGAAGCTCAACTGTCCTGTTTGCCATCAGAAGCCCACCCTGCTGGAATGCGATACTATCAAGATCAAGAAGCTGACGTTGCCCCTTCAACCACCCATTCTCCACCTCCCTGTCAACAACCCTCTGATCCCTATCCCTCTCTCTCCCCATCCACACCACTTCGCTCGTCCTTCAATTTCCTCGCCTCCTCTCTTATGCTCTTCTCCAAGTTCTTCTGCCGCTCTTTGGCCGAAGCCCTCGTGGCATGCAACTGTTCCAAGATCGAGGCCAGGTTCGGTCCCATGGTCGTCATCTCTTCTTCAATCTTCTTCCTCTGCTCCTGGTCTTCAGCTCTGGCTAGTCGGGTACACCACACTATCTTGTGCCGGTTCCTCAGAAGTAACTTGATGAGATCGAATTTGTCATAGTCCAGGAGCATCACAAGTCGGTTTTCCACGTCCCTATCGTCCCCCTCAACATATCTTCAGCATCCTCCGCGAGCTTCTGGCTGTGCTGAGGATCAATATCTTCGTATGCATGAGATATCTTCCTCTGAAGCCAGTAGGCGTCGATATCTTGAACATTCAAGGTCAGTCCTTGATTGGCTTCTTCCATGTCATCATCGTCTATACCCCCCATTTGCACCGGGGCCGTTCAGTTCCTGACCATCCTCATCTTCATCCTCAGATTCCCCTTGAACCTGACAGTTCACAAATTATCAAATTATTCTTAATCAGGAAATAAAACAAAGATCTAAATATCAAGGAAGAGGTAATTGACTAATTAGTCCCCTCAAAATTCATATTTGCATAGTACCCTGGAAAAGTTTTTTTTTGCACAATTACCCTTGTCATAAGGATGTATCAGCATTTGTATCTCTTCCTTCATCAAAAATGCTTTAAGGCCCTATAAATTGTTAAGAATATAGTTTCTAATGTGTATAAATGATATCTGCCTATTATGTAAGCAAATTTGATTATCTATGTTATCAATGTGTTGTTACTTCTTTCTTAGTCAGTATAATGTAGTCTTAGTCAGTATAATGTAGAGAGTACTTCTTATTCTTATGGTTCTTATGGAAGACTGTATAATCCAAGTAGGAAGATGAATAACATGGATATCTCTACACAAGCCTATGCCAAATTGAAACATATTAGGGCCATACATTCAATTTGAAACTTATTACCGCCGGCCGTACATTCAATTTGAAATTTATTAGGGCTGGCCATACATTCGATTTGAAATTTACTAGGGCTGGCCATACATTCAATTTGAAACTTATTAGGGCCATACATTCAAATATGAATATTTGAGATGGTATACATGAGTTTACTACCTGATCATAATCGCTCTCCTCGTCCTCCTCGTCCTCCTCGAACTCCACTGCTACTCCGATATCGTCATCCAAAGCCTCATTACCGTCGCTCGCAGCGGCCGAGGAGCCTATGGCATCCCCTCCATCCTGATAGTCCGTGATCAGCCGCCCGATCGAGACGAGTTGATCAAAAAGTTGGTTTGGTATCGTGTTGAGTAGCTTCTCGATCTTTCTTCTTGTCCGGATTTTTTATCTTCTCGTTCTTGAGCACTGACAACACCTCGTCCGCAGCCCCGGTAAGGATGTCCTGCGGCTGGCCGCCGAACTGCTGCTGAATGACGCTGAGGAGAGCCTCGTAGGCAGCGCGGGTCTCCTTGGTCTTCGGCTGGTAGACAGCATCGTCGGCGACGGAGAGGACGCTCTCGTCGCGGGCCACGCGGCGGCGCTTGCCGTCCCTCCTGGAGTCGGGGTCGGCGGCAGAGTCGTTTCCGGAGGCAGCGTCACGCTCCTTCTTCTTCTTGGACTTCTTGAGCTTCTCCTCGAGCTCGGGGGCTTGCCACGGTAGGCGCGGTCGCCAAAATGGCGGGCGTCGATCTTTCCCCAGAGGGACTCGGGCTCGCCGGTGGGCTCGTGGGTGTCGCGCGGGCGGGAGTCGGTGGTCAGGACCAGGCTCGAGTTCGCGCGGTACTCGTACTGCTTGAACCGAGCGTGGGCCTCAGCACCTCCGCCGAGATGCGCCATGACTGGCGGAGATCGAGAACAAAGATTTGTAAGAAGCCTAGATTTTTGATGAAAAAAAAAAATAGAGAGGATAGATAAAAGGGGAAGAGATCGAGAATAATACCTGAAAGTTTTATAAGAAAGCCTAGATTTTTTGAGTTTGGAAACCTTAGATCACTAGATGAAACCTGAGATGAAAAAATAAAGAGAGAGGAAATAGAAACCCTAAATAGAGGTGAAGGCTGGTCGTGGTGGGCGTGCGACCCGGAAAGAAGAGAAATGTATTATGTATTATGCCTAAGGGTCAACAAAAATTGACCTAGAAAATAAGAGAAATGTATAATATGATGTATTATGCCTAAGGGTCAACAAAGTATTGGTCGAGCTCACATTCAACATTGCCACGTGGTGAGTCCGGAACATGCAATAATTTTTACTCATTTGGTTCACCGGAAAGGAAAGGAAATTTCCTTGGTGTTTCTTTTCGAAAAATTATAATTTTTATGTTTTTTTTTTAGTATTTGGAATTATTTTTCTCTCTAATGGGTTATTTAGTTACAGGGGCTTACATATATGGATATTAAGGATTGGATCTTGAAATTGATTGTTGTTAGAATTTCGATTTCGAAATAACTGTTCATTAGCCTACATGAACAGTGATTTCGAGACTTTAACGTCGGTCAATTTCGAGACTCAAACCATATCCAATATATGTGAGACCCTAAACTAAATATCTCTTTTTCTTTATATTCGGAATTGTCACTCCCCGTTCCCGGGATACGTAAATTTTTGATTTTTTATATATGTGGTATCTGGCACTTGTATCTTTATTGCATGTATCATGTATTTGTAACTGGCCATGGCGTGGAACAGTATCTCGTCGCGGATTAGTGTGCCACCCCTTGTCCTTGTTTGGTTGTAGGCGTGGTTCACTATTTCGATGATAAGATTTCTGAACCGTGTTGCTTAGGATTTTATTTAATTAATTTAATTAGTTGTATCATGTAGCATTTAACATGTCATTAGTCATATGGTTAAGAGCATGCTTAAGCTTAGGATTTTTTTGACTCAACCCAACCCCTATATATTCTCTTCCTCTTTCTCTCTCCTCATTCACTCTTTCATTTATTTTCTTCAAACAACATTTAGGCAAGTACATCTTGCACCAAATGGAGAGATTCTTGCATTTTTCATTTCTTGATTTTTTTGATATGACTTGTCTATGTTGTTTTCTCATCCTCCTCTACAAGTTTAGTTCTTGGAGTTTTTGATTTTAATAGCTAGTTTTGTGTAAATCTAAGTTTTTAAAACTAGAGTTTTATGGATTTTATGGTTTTGATCTATCAAACTTGGTTTTTCGAAAACTAATGGTCCTATGTTGTAGGAAATCTCATTCTACCCAATTTTGACCTTTGAAAAGTTAGATTTCGACTTGTTTTGAGGAAGTTATGGCCAAACCAATATTTGGACATTTTCTAGTTCATCTGTCCTGGTTCGGACAGAGACGATGAATAGTGCCGCAGGAATAGTGCCGCATGCATGAATAGTATCGCAGGCTTGCATAGTGCCGTATAGATGAATAGTGCTGCAGGCATGAATAGTACCGCATAGATGAATAGTATCGCAGGCTTACATAGTGCCTCATAGATGAATAGTGTTACAGGTATAAATAGTGCCGCAGGCTTGCATAGTGCCGCATGAGATGAATAGTGCCGCAGGCTTGCATAGTGCTGCATAGATGAATAGTGCCGCATAGATGAATAGTACCGCAGGCATGAATAGTGTTGCAGGCTTGCATAGTGCCGCATGAGATGAATAGTACCGCAAGCTTGCATAGTGCCACATAGATGAATAGTACCACAAGCTTGCATAGTGCCGCATGAGATGAATAGTGCCGCATGGCTTGCATAATGCCGCATAGTATCTATTTTGGCTGTTTTTGGCTGTTTTATGTCCTATTTGACTGATTTGTGGCCAGAATTTCTTCCAACTCCCAACATGAAAGTTGTAGATCTTTGTATTGGCTTCAAGAATCTTCATATCTCACTTTAACCAGAATTCATAGGTGACTTTTATGTCACGAGGGGTCCGTGTGACTTCTTGACTTGACCGTGTTTCTGACTTGATTATCTGTATACGTGCTGGTACCTATTCTAAGTGTGTATTGAGATACAATATTAGTATGCATTGTGGTGATATTTAATGAGTGCACTGAGGTGTGACTCTACGTGCTAAGTGATCGTTCGTGTTATATGTCAATAAATGTGTACCTTCCAGCACAGTCATGGTAATTGGCCAGTAATAGCGTCGTGGTATATTGATTATTGTTTGATGCATTACACTAAGCATGGATCTAGATTTGGGACTCCTTGAGCCGATGTGGATTCATACTTAGGGTACACGTATATGGTACGACATATAGGAGGATGACCATGTGACCACAACATGTAATTCCATTATCAAGATAGGGTTAACTTAAGCAACTTAAATCGGTAGAAGCATTAGGAGGGAACAGAATCCCAAGATCGTGTCATACTAGCCACCCTAGGTCCAGTCCTGGCGTGTCGGGTTGGCCGCCACGGATACAGTTTCATCCGCCTACAGTGGATGACTATATCCGACTCCTACGTGTGTTATATATTTTAGCACGGTGGCCTTACGGGGGACCGGTGCATAATCAAAGTGCTATGTGTATATGTATATTATATGGTTTGGCTAGCCCTGCTGGGTTGACACGACCTGAGGATTCCTATATATTGCATTACTGGGATAATTTAGACAAATCATAGAAAGCCGTAGGATTGATTGGCCGCTTGTAAGCCGACTTGCTTGTGATATGTTTTCTTCTGTTAGGAACTGAGGAACATAGACTATCGTGGTGCGTGGTCCAACTCATGTCCTTGTTTGGTTGTTGGGTTGGGCTATTGTACTGCGATAGGCTATAGACCGAAGTCGCGATCAGAAGTCCTTCACCTGCCCATGATTATAGGATATATTTATCTCGGCATGATATTGGCACCGTTTGTCCTTGTTTGGTTGTAAGGGTGTCGTATTGTCTCGATGATATGGTATAAGCCTATAACTCGTGAATCGGGTTATATTTTACTCATTGGATTTTATCTCACTCTTTTGTGCCCTTGTGGTACTTGCTATTCGGGGCCTGACCCCGCTGGTTTTGTTTGGACAGATCTCGTAGCAGCGCCAGAGGATCCAGCCTTCTATCCGAACAATGGTGCACACCATGAGTATGGGCGCCAGGGACCATGAGTGGGTTTTTCTTCACTGCTCTGATATCTTCTATTTTGTACTTAGCATTTAGCCACCGGCACCTGTTTAGCCGGCTGTTCTGGACATTAGTTTCCTTTTACATAATTGTAATTAAATCAGACTGCAGCTGACTACGGTTATGTACTATTGACTTTCGGTACTAGCTTATCATCTTGCATAGCTAGGCTCATGAATTATTTTGATAAAACGTCGGGGACGCCTTACTGCTTTGTCTATATGATCATTATTTACTGCTTCTTGGTTGATTGATTGAGACATAGATGCTCTGTGGGACAGCATGCACCCCCTTGTCTCTTGACAGCCACGATTACCGTATGACGTTTATATACCTCATATGGAGTAGCTGACCTAGTCCGTCTCAGTATTCCGGTACTGGAGCGTGACAAGATTTTATTGGTGGCCCATGGAGGTCTGTTTTCAGACTTGTGGGGTGTTGCGATTATAGGAGTTTCAATCAAAACATGTTCCCCTTGATCTCATGATTCGTCTTCTCTTTCTCCCACCTTGATTGCTAACTTGATTATCATCCTCGATTCCTTCCCGTCCTGTCTTTTGATACCTTGTATCCTTTCCTTTAGGGGAACATCATTCTCGACTATTGGAGGAGCCGATATAGGAGATAATCCAGTAGAGCAGGGACCAGTTGGAGATCAGCAAGGGGTATCTCCTCTACCTGGACAGATTCACATCGAGAACGTTACCGAGCATGAGCCAGTTGAGCCACAGAGGCCAGAGGTTTCCGTACCTCCAGTGAGGCGGTAGTACCAGTAGCACTAGACGCACCGGCACACTATTGCAGATTATCAGAGGGTTATTAGAGGCCCAACAACACCAGACGGCAGCCCAACAGCAACAACAGACCCAGCAGCAGGAACATAATGTACTATTGAATCAGGGGTTACAATTAGCCCTTGAGAGAAGTACCAGGAATGATTCAGGAGTGTCGGGAAGGTTTTGTCGACTTAACCCGAGGTACTTTGATGGAACGGAGGACGCTATCACGGCGGATGCTTGGCTTCAGGATATTGAGGCCATATTGATGGCAGCAAAGGTTCCACCAGGAGAGAAGGTTGACCAAGTCAGATTATTGCTTTAGGATCTCGCCCGCGACTGGTGGGCATCAGAAGAGATTGGAATGAGGCATCTTGTTCCTTGGGATAGCTTCAGTACCAGATTCAAGGCCAAGTACTTAGGCATTGTAGCTCGGTATGAGCTTCAGCAGAGATTTATCAGCCTCAAGCAGGCTGGTAGGACGATGGATGGTTTACAACGGAGTTCTGCAGGTTAAGTAGGTTTGCTCAAACGATGGTGGCGATAGAGCCAGAGAGAGCAATGAGGTTCCAGCAGGGACTTCACTTAGAGATTATACAGCTGGTCGAGGGGCACGATTACCAGACATTCGATACAGTATTGACGGCGGCTAGGAGGTACGAGCTTACTATTCAAAGGTTATCAGTAAGGACTGGAGGCCAGAAGAGGTCTCATACGCAGAGTGCGGAAGGAGGAGGAACAGTACCTCGGACGTCAACACTAGCGCCTGGCGTCCGTATTCGTGATGCAGCACCGATCACGACAGTTGTGACGTTACTAGTTCGACAGCAGCAATCGAGGCACCAGCAACGTCAGGAGGCACCAGTGGGTTGTACTTATTGTGGTAAGGGAGGGCACACTCGAGAAGTGTGTCGGTCAGTAAATGGGCAGTGCTTGAGGTGTGGAGGTTCAGACCATCGTGTAGCTTCGTGCCCAAGGATTTCTTTCTCGGCTGATTTACGCTGGGGCGCCGGGGTCAGGTCGACCTAGGTTGACCATCATGGACAACTTGTGCACAAGGATTTCTTTCTCGGCTGATTTACGCTGGGGCGCCGGGGTCAGGTCGACCTAGGGGAAGACGTTATAGCAATGCTGGATTGTACAGCACCAGGATAGCCAGGGGCTTTCCTTGGGGCTCGCTACCTTGCATTGAAGGACCCGTCTGTATCCGAGCTATGTCCACTATGGTTTGTCATGCCAGTGATCTTTTATATAGATAAGTGGTGTGCTGAGCGGCAATCCGCATACACGGTGTCGGTTGAGTCGTAAGGAGTATAACCACGGCACTAATGAGTCGAAAAATATGTGCATGATCTTCACCATAAGTTTTATGAAGCCTAAGACTTCACTATACGTAAAGATACGTGCTTAGGCACGAGATGTGGCGTCGTGTTTGAGTCATCCACACAAGTTTCACCAAGTTGGGATAGTCGTTCAGAGTTTAAGTTAGGAAGGATCGTAAGGCAAAGTTTGGTTAAGTCACATTGAGTTGTGAGGCTCGGCTTGGATGTTGAAGCACGAACAGAGTTTATGGCACGACCATATTGTTGCGTCTCAGAGTAAAAGGCAAAAAGGCAAGCACAAGTCGACACAATGATATTGTGGGCACGAGAATGGTCTAGAGGCACAAGGATAAGTAACTTATCGGTGCGAGGCATGGTGATGGTCTAGAGACACAAAATAGGCCAGGAGTCTATGTCCTAAACTGATCCTATGGCAAGATTAGAAAGACATTCGAAGGAATAAAAGTTGCACATATTAAATGAACGTGTTGGTTTTTGTTTGGGCAATTTACTGATTATTCAACTTCTCCGCTTGGGACTTCTGTGCGACGACCCCGTCGCAAGCTGCTGTAATCGACCGTTATGGAATTGCCTTGCGTGGGCGCAACCTAGGCTTATGCGACATCACGTCCTAGCGAGGACGAATGGTTCTGCGGAACTGGGGCATGACAGTTTGAGCTAGGGTTGAGTCCAAACAATTATTCGAATTGAATTGAACACCAAAATAACTATAAATGGGTCTCATGTGCCATTTAAAAATAAGTAGCACATAGAAACTCAATTGAGTGGGACAGCATTGACATGTGTATAGTAGGCTCAAAATAGGTCAAAATCATATATTGGATTGTTTAGGTTGGATCGATATCGAGTCCCTTGGCTTCGCTTCTGACGAAGCTTTGCTCGATGTTTAGCATCGTTTCTGGCGATGTTGATAGTGTGGGGGATCCAAGTCCTTGCCTGCTTTTAGCTTCTCTTAAGGCAAAAGTTGATGTTGGCAGCAAGACAAAGCTTGTACTAGTGGTTAGCCTCGACTATGGCGAGCATGGGAGTTGTCCATTCTTAGCATCGAAGAGACTAGTGATGTAAAATCATGTTATATAACTTTACGTTCTAGTTATTTTTGGTTGAGGTTCGAACTATCTAAAAAATCGAAGCAAATTATGGCTGAGATTCGAAATCAAGTTATTTCTAGCTATTATCTAAAGTATCTAAAAATATTCGAAGTCATCGTTGACTATAATCCAAAAGATCAAAAAAAAGGGAACAAAAATAAGTCATTGTTGGCTAATGCACCGTTGATCAAGGAGGTCGAAGGGACATATTTGTTATATCTAAAATAAATAAATTGTTCTAAAATAAATATACTTACTTTGAGCAAACCTAGCTCTTATTGTTGAACCCCTTAAAGAAGTCTCTACAATAGCCATTGGCTAACAGGTGGTTACTTGATATGATAGCACAAGATTACGAACACAATGAACTAGTTAAGTACAAACTAAACATATAGTTAGTTACAAAGCTCAATGTCACCCATTGTTGGCTTTAAATACTCGTTGTATGTCGATATTGTCCCATGTGTGATGTAGTAATAACTTGCAATTCTACCAAGGTCAGTTACCTGAAAGTACCCACTCTTCCTATCGTACTTGATCAGATTATTTTTGTCCAATATATTTGCAGCCGAATGTATCTGGGCATGGACAAGATGAATTCACATTATCAGCACAAACAAACAACAAAATCAACATATATGAATCAAGATAGCCTCCAACCTCCTTGACAGCAGGTGGTGATACACATTTATAAGTTTCTAGCATATGAGTAAGCAAGGCTGGTGTAAATTGATTAGAAGTATGCAACTGTTACAAATAGAAAATATCAGTTCAGATCGGATAAATTATTCTTTCCAGACAAACAAACAGGGAATTAAAAGAATCTGATCTCTAATTTCTACAGATAAATGATCAAGCTATTAAGATAGATCAACTACATATGAAATGAAAAGCTTCAAAAAGAAATTGCAGTCGAAGAAGAATGAGGGGTAAATCACCAGACGGATAAAGTTTGCACAAAACCAATAAACATATATGAGAAGGTAAATAGAAGCATAAAAAGCATCTAAATGATATTTTATCTGTCAGTCATCAATTGCTTAGATATGCGATGAGCATATAGCAATAGGAAACCTGATAGAAGTCTCTGCCCTTTGGCACTCGAGTCTATATTACAATAAACCGGGTCATTTCTAAAAGAGCACCAGTGCTAAGAGATTCTCAATTCCAAAATAGCAGAAAGCTAGGTTCAACACAATCCCTGAGCTAAAAAAACCATTAATACAAAACAGAATGTGAATTAGCGAAAAAATCCCTATATCGGGCAAAATGAAAAAGAGATCCACTAGACTCCAGAATCTCAGTCACTCCTATCTCCATCTCCTCTTTCCTTGACATCTACAAAAAAATTATACTCCTGATCACAACCAAGATAGGAATCACACATGAAGTAAATTGTCAAATTCTTCTTCCCAGCTTGGGCACTCAGCTCATTTTTGGGGTATTTTAAATTTATTAGAATTAATTAGAATTTATGAGAATTTTTAGGAATTATTTTGAGATTGTTTAGGTTGACTTTTGACTAGTGTTGACCATTGTAGACCACCTAGAAGCTAACCCTAGTTAGTGGGTTATGGTTAGGTCAAGTGACTCTAGTCTAACCTAGCCTAGGACTTGGTTTAGTCATTTTAGCAAAATGATTAGAAAGTCATAAGTCATGGCTTATGGTTTTAGAACCTTTAATTAATTTAATCTACCTTAGCCTTTGTAACTTGGCCCAAGGCCCAATGTTTTGGCAAAACCCTAACCCTAAGGATGTATGGCCGGCCACCTATCTACCTAGGGATTCCCATTATATAAAACCCCTCCTAAAATCTAGGGTTGCCTCTTTCTTAGGAAGAGCCCTAATTTCAATGAGGTGAGTTTTATTGCATTCTAATTTCTAGAGCTCCTTTCCTCTTCCTTTTTCTTTCTAAATTGTTCCAATAGGTCCTAATATGACTATTATTGCTGTTGTTGAGGTCTCATTTCAGTTTGAAGTTGTTTTGGATTGATTGGGTCATCAAGTGGAGAGCATTGAATAGGGGGTTTCCATTGGAAGTTCATCAAGAGGTAACTTACTCAAATCTCTATGGATTTTCAATTGGTTTTCATGTATAGGAAGCCCTAAGGGTCTCCCTAAGGTCTGGATAGGATTCGTGTCGAGTATCGGAGGTCTCGTGTCCGTTCTGGACACGTATCAGTGCTCTGGACAGAGTGTTCGACAAAATGCCTCAAAGGGCATGTCGATCGAGTTTGTCCAATGTTTTTGAATAGGAAATAGGGTTTTGATCTGGTTTATGGGTTCCTGTCCTTGTGTCTTAGATTTTGTGTTGTCCTGTGTCGATTCTGTGGTGTGGACACGCGCGTGCACACGCTTGCGCGCGTGCTACAGGGATCCCCTGCTACTCGGGCCCTGTAGCGGACACGACACGCATTTGTTTGACACGAAACTCGACACGAGTCAAGGGGCACTGACTGACACGCCATGTGTCAAGTCTCACGTGTCCCTGTGTCGTGTCGAGGGATGTTTTGACCACGTACGGGTTTTAGCCTGTGGGTGTGCACTGTGGGTTTCACCCACTGATACGGGTCTCGTGTCCGACCCTGACACTTCATGGACACAGGCCAGTGGGCCCATGAGGTAGCCCTATAGGTGGGCTACCCATGTGTATGACCACGAGATCCTCTCGTGTCTTGTGTCGTGCACACGACACAAGTGCACGTGTGCACGAGACAGTGCACTGTCAGTGCACTGTGTGTGTGTCATTTTGATTTCTTGATATGGACACGCCGTGTCAGGCTATGGGTGACACGAAATAAATGTGTGGGGTGGTGCACGAGGGTTGTTTTCAATTACCAAGCATTAGGTTCATGGTTAGTCGATTTCCTATTTGATTCTCATTAAAAACCATGTTCTGATACTGTTAATTGATTACCTGTCATTCCAGTTTCTAAAGTGATGTTGGTTAATAATTTTAATCCCTATAATGATGTTAATTACTGAGTTTAGATCCTAATTATGTTTCTCTATATGTTATCTTGCTATGGTCAAAAGTTGGTGTTGATTTGATGAGTGTGGACTGTTAAATGGGTAGATGAATTATAATATAAGTTATGAACTGATTTTACTGTGTAGTGTTCTTCAAAACTGGATTTTTCTAACAGTGTTCTCTTGAAATGAAATCTGAGATTAGTTGGGTGAAATCTGGAAACAGTTGGGGACTATCTAGGTAAGTTTAAAATATAATGTTGCATTGTTGTCCTAAATCTGAACATGGGTTTAAACCTGGACTTGGGTTAGGATATGTGTTGCACTGTCATACCATGTCACTGTTTTGCACTAGTTAACTCTTTACATTGTTCTTCCTTATTTTGTCAACATTTCAAATTCAAGTTTCTAAGTTGAACCTGAGATTAGGAAGGACAATGAATTGATTTCCCTTCTTTTCTTCCTAACTAAGATTAACTTGATGTGTTAACTTGATGTAAAACTGAGATTTAAGTTCCAGTTTTGTTTAACCTGAGAGTAGTAGAGTTGAACCTGAGATTGAAGTAGAGGGAAAAACCTGAGTTTAAGTGTGAGCAGTTCCAGTTTTGACTTGATGTTGAATTGCCCCTTTCCTTCTATTCATTTACTGTCTTCTTTCAATAAACATGTATACACTGTTGGACTGTTAATTTGTTTTTCTAAAGTCCTTTACAGTTTTGATGTTGAACTGATCATTTAGGACTGCTAGTTAGTTCCAGTTTTACACATTAGCACAGGCACTTTCACTTCACTGTTGATTTTCTGCATGTATGTTCAATCCCTGCACACACACTTTGCACTATCAATTCCTGCACACACATGTATACACACACACTTCTCTTTATTTCACTAATTTCACTGCCTGCCTATACACATACTAGTACCTAGTGTTCCCCTCTTTATTTCCTGTGGTATTTCCTGCAAACACAGAGTACACACACACCATATCATGTTAACACACAAGCACCCTCTCTCATTCTCTGTATTTCTAAGGCTTTACATATGTAGGCTATGGTTGTATGTAGGCATATATAATGTGTATGTGTGTAATTTGTATGAGTGCATATATGTCTATATCTATACTTCTATGTTAGCAAATGATGTAGGTTTTACATCTAGCCTAGATATGTGTAATATATTATGTGGTGTTAATCAATGGGTGTAATAGTGAGGTTGTAGACTTGCTAAGGTATTCTAGAATTAGCTAAGCTACATTGTGATATAGCTAGTATAGGCTTGCCTAGCCTTGTTAGGGGTTGTGCTAGCTAGTGTAGATTAGAATAGCTTAGTTTAGACTTAATTAGACTTGGTTGACCTAGTTTGACTTCTAGGGTTGACCAGAGTTGACCAAGAGTTGACTTTGGCCTAGATTGACCTAGAATCATATAGAATGCATAATAGGACTCCATTTCACTATTCTGGACTTGTTGTGACTTGTGCTATTCTGATTAGGAGCCAGACACCACTCCTTGGACAGTACGTTTCATATCGGACACTCAGATACAGGCGAGTACATTCTCTGATCATTTCATATCCTGCTTAGAATTATTTCCTGTAGTAGATTACTTTAATTGTACTGTCACGTTGGTCACACGGATTGGTACTATATGGATCTCTACATGCGATGTTATCCCCCTCGGGAGCATCGGGTACATTGTGTCTTGTGCGTTTCACTTACATCATGTACTCCTGTGCTTTCTTTTACATGTGCACTCCGGTGAACTTTGTACTCTCAGGTTCACGGAGCCCCCATGTATACTATCACGTGCACCCTATATGGGCCCCCATGTGATATCTTGTACAATAACATAACCTGTTTAGATCCTTGTGTATTGATTGGGGTACGGGGGAGTAGAATTGGACATGTGAATAATACACCAGTAGTTTCTTATCAGAATCTCATCCTTAGTGTCTTATCAGAATCTCCTATGCCATTTACATGTCCATATTGTACTCTGACTCACTAGTCACTGCTAGTTCTCTATGTATAGTAGATATTTATATTACAGTTCTCTCTCTGTTTACATACCGCATTTCTTCAGTACATGTATCTTACTTTACTGCATGTTTATACTTTCTAACCTGCTATGATCTGTTGAGATGTACTGTACTCGCTCCTGTCCTGACTGGACCTGTTGAAATATTACAGAGGACGAGGAGGAGGCCTGCCTGGACACTTTCTACGGGGCAGCCTTAGAGGATACCTGTGAGCTGGACTCCCAGGAGGATCCAGCAGTAGCTGAGGACCTTCCCCCGACTGCCTAGACTAGATTAGTTAGGCTGTTTATCATTGTAGTCTGGAGACATGTTCTAGTTAGACTTTATTTTGGAGTTCAGTATTGTATATATTCTTTCATCTGAGACCTTGTATTGTGGAATATTGCTGGAATTATCTTAGACTGCTTTTATCTATTTCATTTCCTTGAGATCTATTCATATCGTGCTATCTCTTCCTTAGTTGTGATTGAGTTTATTATTGCTATGTCACCCCCATTCGGGGAGTATAAACTGTTTAGACATACATTGCTAGATGTTGTGACCTAGGACAGCGTTCTACCGTCGACACTGCGGCGTAGGCTGGACGTATTTACGTCTCGTGCCCTTACTCTAGGGTGCGGGTCGTGACACGTTTTTAGTGGTGGCCCATGCAGGTCTAGACTAGAAGTGTAGTGGTACTCGAACTAGAGTCTCACTGCAGCCTGCTATAGGATATAGGATATAAATTTTTAAGGTTACTCAATCATATTAGGAAATTTCCTTATTGCCATCTAAATTCTTATTGTCAGCTGATACTTTGAATTATAATTGTCCGCCTTTGATTATATCGCTTCCTTCTCAGAAAATTGATACTCTTGTTTGTCTATCTTCAGGATGGTAGAGACTCGATCGCAGCGTACCATTCATGGGGATGCCTTGGAGGGGACTGCTACCTCTCAGCCAGTGCAGCGAGGCCAGGAGACTGCAACTCCTGCCACCTCTGTTCGTACTGAGACCCCAGCAGTAGCAGCAGGGGGTATGCCTCCACCGGCTCGAAGGCAGGACCCAGTTATTCCAGAGGACCCCTTCCAGCCGCCTCCGCCTCCAGGATATGTGGACGCAGCACAGATGTTCGCCTATTTCCAACAGTTCATGGATAGGCAGCAGGCTCGACAGGATAGGGGCATGGAGCTGGCCCTTACGACTGTCGCAGCCCGGCCAGTGGCTCAGCAGCCGAGGACCCCGGGGATTGAGCAGTTCCAGAAGATGAGCCCCAGGGACTTCATAGGGACAGAGGGGATCCTGTATGCCGATGAGTGGATCGAGCATATGGAGGAGATCTTCTGCTTGGCCAGGATTCCAGCAGACCTTCAGATCGAGGCCGCAGCTAGCCGGATGCGAGATCTTGCTCGCACCTGGTATCAGTCGGACCCCAGGGTGGGGGTAGTTGGGCAGACCTGAGAGGAGTTCAAGGGCTTCTTCAAGAAGAAGTTCTTCCCAGATTCAGCAGTCAGAGCCTTGGAGTCTCAGTTTGAGAGCTTGGTCCAGGGAAGCCTCTCAGTTGAGGAGTATGCGGGAGAGTTTGGCCGTCTCGGCAGGTTTGTGGATGGGTTGAGCGAGACGACGAAGACCCAGAGGTTCCGGAAGGGCCTGGTCAAGGAGGTCAAGTCCTTGACCAAGGGCAGCAGAGCTGCTACGTTTGAGGAGATCTTGACGGGAGCCCTGTTAGCTGAGGATGACCTTGAGCTTAGGCTCAAGAGAGGGAGAGACCCAGTCGGGGGCAGTAGCAGCAGCGGAGGCCAGGCCAGGAGGCCTCACTTTCAGTTTCAGCAGCCGAGGCAGTTTCAGCCGTAGCCGATTCAGCAGAGGTCGGCTCACCAGCAGCAGTTTCAGCATCAGGCACCCAGGCAGACAGTCAGTTGTACCTTCTGCAAGAAGCCAGGGCATGGATGGAACGAGTGTAGGAAGAGGCTCGGGAAGTGCCTTCTTTGCGGAGCAGCAGATCACCAGATGAGGGAGTGCCGTATGGCACGAGCAGCTCAGGGAGGTGGAGCCAGAGCTCCAGCAGGTCAGCAGCGGGGACCAGCCCTGCCGACTCAGCAGCAGGTTTGTCCAGCACCAGCAGCAGGCCAGGGGAGGCCACCAGGGACGAGCTTTCGCCATGGCAGCCGAAGATGCTGAGGTGACTGGAGAGCTGATTGCAGGTGCGATTCTTCTCGACTCCAGTTCAGCATTTGCATTATTTGATTCTGGTGCTTCGCATAGCTTTATTTCAGTATCTTTCGTGATTAGGCATGGTATAGTAGCTGAATCGTTGCCTAGGACTTACAAGATCACGAGGGGGTGGTATTATCCTCATGAGTGATATTTGTAAGGGTCGGAGAGTAGTTTTGGGAGGCCGTGAGTTGGAGGTGAGCCTGCTCGTAATGCCACTGCCGAACTACGATATAGTACTAGGCATGAATTGGTTGAGCAGGCACCACGCCAGCATCGATTGCAGAGGGGGTAGAGTTCTGTTCAGAGCGCCAGGGGAGCCGGAGTTTGAGTATTCCAGATGTCAGGCAGAGCAGAGCAGCGGGGTTTTCTGTGGAGCCTTGGGAGAGGAGCAGGCGATCCCACACCCCTTGATAGCAGAGTATATAGATGTTTTCCCTGAGGAGTTGCCGGGACTGCCACCGGACAGGGACATAGAGTTCTCGATAGACTTGGTTCCAGGAGCGGAGCCCATCTCTCAGCATGTCTATCGGGTGAACAACAGCGAGCTGGTGGAGCTGAAGAAGCAAGTGGGTGAGCTACAGGACAAGGGCTTCATCCGTTCGAGTTCGTCGCCATGGGGTGCACCAGTGTTGTTTGTGCCGAAGAAGGATGGGTCAGTACGCATGTGTATTGACTATAGGGCACTCAACAACCTCACGATCAAGAACAGATACCCACTGCCGTGGATCAACGATCTGTTTGACCAGTTGAGCGGAGCCCGGGTATTTTCTAAGATTGATCTGAGGTCAGGATATCACCAGGTGAAGGTGAAGGGGGAGAATATTCCCAAGACCGCTTTCAGGACGCGGTATGGGCGGTTTGAGTTTCTGGTTATGCCATTTGGGTGACCAATGCACCCGCAGTGTTTATGAACCTGATGAACAAGGTGTTCCATCAGTACCTGGATCAGTTTGTGGTGGTGTTCATAGATGATATTTTGGTATATTCCAAGACTGAGGAGGAGCACGAGGAGCATCTGAGGATCGTGCTAGAGACTCTCAGGAGGGAGCAGCTTTATGGGAAGCTCTCCAAGTGTGAGTTCTTCTTGGATCGGGTGGACTTCTTGGGGCATGTGATGACTGGAGATGGTATCTCAGTTGACCCCAAGAAGATTGTGGCAGTTGAGGCATGGTCAGCGCCGACTTCAGTTGCAGAGATCAGGAGCTTCCTGGGGCTGGCAGGATATTACCGGAGATTTATGCAAGATTTCTCCCGGGTTGCAGAGCCATTGACACGGTTGACCCGGAAGGATACTGAGTATGTATGGTCAGAGGAGTGTCAGGCAGCTTTTGATGAGTTGAAGAAACGGCTGACGACAGCTCCGATTCTGACGTTGCCTTCAGGATCAGGTGAATTCACTATTTATAGTGATGCTTCAGGGAAGGGGCTGGGTTGTGTGTTGCAGCAGCACGGGAAGGTGATTGCCTATGCTTCCAGGCAGTTACGTCCCCATGAGAAGAACTACCCTACCCACGACCTGGAGCTGGCAGGAGTAATTTTTGCATTGAAGCTGTGGAAGCATTATCTGTATGGTGAGAGGGTGGAGATCTTCACAGATCACAAGAGCCTGAAGTATGTGTTCACTCAGAAGGAGTTGAACATGAGACAGCACAGATGGCTGGAGTTGATGAAGGATTTTGACATTCTACTTCAGTACCACCCAGGGAAGGCCAACGTGGTTGCCGATGCCTTGAGTAGGTATCCGACAGCCATGTGTTTGACCATGGATCGGCACTTGCTTGCGGACTTGGAGAGTCTTGGGATCGAGGTGATCGTACCCGGAGTGCAGATGCAGTTATGGGGCCTGCAGATACAGTCAGACTTGATAGACAGGATCAAGGCAGCCCAGTTCGAGGATGTGGCTTTGCAGTGTATCAGGGAGCAGATCAGTATTGGAGTAGGGGATGCTGAGTTTTCACTTGCAGAGGATGGTGCCCTGAGGCACGGTGCCAGGTTATGTGTGCCTAGCGGGGAGCTCAGAGAGCAGATCATGCAGGAGGCTCACAGATCGCAGTACTCTATACATCCTGGTGCCAACAAGATGTACAGGGATCTGCGAGAGCATGTCTGGTGGTATGGGATGAAGCGGGAGGTGTCCCACTTCGTGGCTAGGTGCTTGATCTGTCAGCAGGTCAAGGCGGAGAGGCAGAGGCCCGGTGGATTGTTGCAGCCGCTGTCCATTCCTGAGTGGAAATGGGAGCATATCACTATGGACTTCGTATCAGGATTGCCGCGTACTCCAGGAGGGAAGACGCGATTTGGGTCATCGTGGATAGGTTGACCAAATCGGCCCACTTCTTGCCATTCAAGGTGGGCACGTCTACAGAGAGGCTGGCGGAGTTGTATATGCGGCAGATAGTCAGGATCCACGGAGTTCCGGTCAGCATCGTCTCAGATCGGGATAGCCGTTTTACTTTCCATTTCTGGAGGAGTCTGCAGACCAGCTTGGGCACTCAGCTCAAGTTCAGTACTGCATACCACCCTCAGACGGACGGACAGTCAGAGCGAACTATTCAGACTCTTGAGGATATGCTACGGACGTGCGTCCTGGACTTTGGAGGTTCCTGGGAGGATCATCTTCATTTGGTGGAGTTTGCTTACAACTACAGTTTTCAGGCCAGCATTGAGATGTCACCGTTTGAGACTCTGTACGGGCGTAGGTGCCGTACACCTTTATCTTGGGATGATGTTGGTGAGCGAGCTTTACTGGGGCCAGAGATGGTTGTTGATGCGGCCGAGAAGGTGAAGCTCATCAGGGACAGACTTCACGTGGCGCAGGACAGACATCGGTACTGGGCCGATAGCACCGGAGACCCTTGGAGTTTGAGGTACAAATTAGAGTAGGATTAGATTTAGGTTATTTGTTTGTGATTTTGATCATGTTTGTTTATTATAATTAATTGAGACCTTGCTTGTGATTAGGTCGGAGACCAGGTTTTCTTGAGGATATCTCCGACTCGTGGTACGATACGTTTTGGTGGAGGCGGGAAGCTTAGCCCGCGCTTCATCGGCCCTTTCGTTATCAGCGGGAGAGTCGGTGACGTGGCTTACAGGCTAGACTTGCCGCCTGCACTTGTGGGGGTCCACAACGTATTCCATGTATCACAGTTGAGATGGTACGTGGCTCCCTAGCCATGTGCTCGATCATTCGAAGATAGAGGTTGGGCCTTCTTTCAGCTATCCAGAGCAGCCAGTGGAGGTGTTGGATCGGGAGAAGGTTCTGAGGAACCAGGTGATACCTTTGGTTCGCGTCGCATGGAGGCATCATTCTCCAGGAGAGTCTACCTGGGAGTGGGAGGATGAGATGCGCGAGCGGTACCCCTATCTTTTTGGACCTTGAGGTATACTTTCTATCCTTCTCATCAGTTGCATTTCGCCTTTCAATTTCGAGGACGAAATTCTTTTAAGGAGGGTAGATTTGTCACTACCACATTTCTAGTGTGAGGGCATTTTGTCATTTTTGGGGTATTTCAAATTTATTAGAATTAATTAGAATTTATGGGAATTTTTAGGAATTATTTTGAGATTGTTTGAACTAGGTTGACTTTTGACTAGTGTTGACCATTGTAGACCAACCTAGAAGCTAACCCTAGTTAGTGGGTCATGGTTAGGTCAAGTGACTCTAGTCTAACCTAGCCTAGGACTTGGTTTAGTCATTTTAGCAAAAGGATTAGAAAGTCATAAGTCATGGCTTATGGTTTTAGAACCTTTAATTAATTTAATCTACCTTTGTAAGCCCCCTGAATTTCAGGGCTATTTTAAAATTTTCTAAATAAACTATTTTCGATAAATGTTTTATTATTTAATTGTTTAGATCATTAATGTACCTTTCCGTAACTTTGACTTCTGGAGCGTCAGGGATGCCAATCTCTGTAAACTCTCTTCATAGGTTTTGAGGTAGGCAAGATTATCTTCCTGTTGATATATTGTGTCCCACTTGAACTTGTTCCCTTGTGCTCTTTTTGTATCGCGTAAGTTCGGGTCAACTTAGACCAATTAATAATTGAATAATTATTCCCACTTTTATTTTGATCTTCGTTTGCACGTTACCGTTGCTTTTAATTTAGGAGCACCAGATCAGCCATTTTCTCGAAACCAACTTCTCATGGATGATCTACTCGAGACCCTCTCCACCCATGACCTTCGTGTCCCACTCAGACACTCCATTTTGTGCTCCATTTTCTTCGTACAACTTTCGGTTCAATTTAGGCCAATTTATTTTCTACCGTGAAACCCGTTTATTTTCCAATTTAATTTCGGGACCCGACATCGATCCAACCTAGCCGACCCAAAGTATGGACGTGGCCCACATGAAGCCTACTCCCCATATGAAACTTGTGTCCCATTTATTGGAGTCCCCGCATGGTATTTATTTACCCATGATTATAAATCCCTATTTTAATTTAGTTATTGTCCCCTGTCCGATTTCGACCCGACCAGGTTTGACCGAACCCAGTCCAAGCCATGTTACTCTCCATCACCATCACCCTCAGCCTCATTACCCTTGAAAAATACAAATATCATTCTACCTATTTGTAATATTTATTGGAAATTCCATTGATTTTAATCTATAGGAATAACCTATTTTTTCACAAATAAATTCCTAGCCTTTGATTCCCCTCATTTAATCCTCACCCATCCATAACACCTCAC
>JANAVB010005782.1:0-83760 GCA_029216955.1 Iris pallida | reverse complement strand
ACATCTTGTTGGTCTCTTTTTGGTTTTCTATTAATTTCTCTATGTTTCCAGTTCTAGTGAATTGTTATGAGCATTTCTTTTTGGTGATGTTAACACAGCCACTATATATATATATATATATATATATATATATATATATATATTCTGTAGATTTGATGCTAGTAGCTCATGGGCGTCTTATGTTTGTAATTGGAATATTCGTAGGCTACAGAATTGTCCTAACAATTATGACAGGACAATCATTTTTTATTAACATATAGGTCGTGGGGTTTCCCTGAATCTTATTATGTCTCCCTTTTTTATTCACATATAAGCAATTAAAGTTTTGGAGGGATTTCTGAAATTTACCCTTATTATTTTTCTCTCTCTATTATGAGACAGTACATGGTATGCTACTAACTGCACACATTTTTTTTTCTTTCTAGGGCATATGTGCACATTGTTCTTGTTCACTACAGAGAAGTTTCAGAGGTTTGGTTCTTGTCCTTGCAAAGTGCACATTCTATTTATTATCATTGTGTAGAAGCCATCATATTTGAAAAAATAATCTCTGATGAATACGAAATAGTGAACCTGAAAAGGACAGGCTGCAAAGTGTGAATTTAAGATGCCTTGAACACAGGACATAATAAACCACCTGCTGCAATTGTTAGATTATGATGAAAGAGAACTAAAGCAGCATGTTCACTTGTCAACACTCAACAGTTATCCGAATGTTTATAAACCTCAAACTCAATGTGCTATACAGATGCTCAGTCATGTCCTTTGCCTTTTCTGTTATCCTCACATTTCTGTAGTAGTAGACTAGCAGTAGTTACAGGAACCAATACTAGTAAGTGCATAGCAAACTTCTTATACTTGAACATTCTTGTGCCCCTAAGCTGAGACTCAATTTATTATATCTAACGACCCAACCTCCATCACTAACCATATTTCTCTTTTGACCACAAATCTGAGTCCAAGCCCTAACAAGCCTATGCGGCATCCCTTCTATATTGAACAGAAGGTTCTTCATTCACCTATTTCTTGATGGGGACATTTTTTATTGATGAAGGCATAAAGATGTCACATTCTTTGTCGTATTATACACAAGCCAATGGTCAAGCTGAGTCGACAAAGAGTATCCTGAAGGACACCATCACCAAGATGGTGACCGTAAAACGTGCTATTTCAAGTGATTTAAGAAGTTACATTCCTGATATGCATAAATCTGCATAAATCTGCAGTTACATTCCTGATATGCATAAATCTGCAGTTACATTCCTGATATGCATTTTGATCTCATTTACATTCCTTATACTCATGATACTTTCTATTTTCATTAGCTGCTGTATTCATTTGCATAGCTGCTGTATTCATTGCATACTCATGATACTCATGATACTTTCCATAGCTGCTGTATTCATTTGCATTTTGATCTCATTTCAACCTTGGTGCCATCAGTAAATATTTCCTATTACATGCTTACTTTTTTAAAATCTTGATACTTTCTTTTTTGGTTATGTTTTGTTTGGAGAAAGGCACGCAAACACTTGTTCCCTATTTTATTTGTTTGGTAGAAGGAAACTGACTCAAGAGTGATCTTCCATTTAATGACTTACGCTCTCTTTCCATTTCGTTTTCTCCCCTTTAGAAAGTATATATAAAGTGGAGAGGAACTGATCTTTATATTTGTTCATTTTTTATTTGGTATGTTCTAACCTCCTTCATTCCTTACATGACATGTGCTAATATTATAAAAGAAAACTATGTAATTGTTGCAGGATTGATTTGAAATGGCACCAGGGACACGAGCACGATCAACCTCCAATTTAGTATCTGCTGACCCCATAACAGATCCACAATTATCGCGATCCTCTCAAGGTTCAAATAACAATGAAAATGGTAATTGATTATCTTTAAATCCAATAGTCTGTGTACTTTCAACTTACTCTATGTTACTTGTATATCATTTTGTCCTTTCTCTCATTTTTTATAAGGTTCTACTTCAACAAACATATCCAAAAAAGGACGTGGTAAGGCTCGAGGGCTAGAACTGGCAAAACTTCTTGAAAAGGGACAAAGGCAAGATCGTATTCCCTCCGGGATGTTTAAAGCCTGTGGGAAATTGGTCATCAAACTGGGCTACAGAGCTAGGAATTATATGTCGAAGTTTGGCACCAGTTACAATTAAGAAATGGAAGAAAGTAACCAATGAGGACAAAGAAGTCATTTATGGGCGTATTTTAGTAAGTGAGATCATACTTGATTTTGTTTCTCAAAGCCTTCACGAATTATACCGATTATATGAATTATCTATATTTTCTTGTGTTATAATGTAGGATGTTTTTGACATGGACATGTCTCAGTGGAACGTGAGACAAGGGACAGAAAAATACTTACAACAACGATTTCGGAGTTATAGGTGTTATCTCAACGCACATTATAAAGAATTAAAAAAAATATCTATTGAGGCAGCAAAATCAAATCCACCTGATGATATTACAGAAGATGATTGGAAGATATGTTGTGAACTCTTTGAGGATCCAGCATTCTTGGTGAGTTAATTAAGGTTAATCTACATTCCTTGTCTCATTTATTTTTAAAAAAAATTTCTGTACGCTCTACGTTTTATTTAAACATTTAGTGTTATGTTTCATTTTAATTGCAGAAACAAAGCGAAAAAAATAGTCATAATCGAAAGTGTTGAAAGTGAACCATTGCACCGGGAGGAAGTCCTTTGTTCAAGTGCGCTATGAGCTTGTACGTGTTGCAAACATGTTTATTTATATGTTACTTATTAAATATCTATGTGTATTTTTATTGATTAATTTGAATAACATTTTAATTGAAACGGTATAGGGAGATAAAGAAAATGAAGTTCCTTTGGATAGGATTGAATTATACAGGGAAACCACAAAAGTAGTAAAGGTTGGACATCCGATATTGCACAAGCTAATTACGTAAGTATCTTTAAAATATGCCCAACTTGTCCAATTATTTGTGTTTGTTGAAAAATATATAATATTGATAACATGTGTCTTTTTAAATATAGGAGAAGATGATTGAGCTCAAATGTCAACCTACTTCGAATGATAAAATGCTGACCCCAGACGAGATATGTGACATAGTACTAGGGACGAAAACTGGATATGTTTGCGGTGTTGGGCATGGTATGGTTTGTCCATCATCGAGTCAAAATAGACGACATTCAGAGATGGAAGACTCTAGAAGAAGAGCTGAAGAAGCTGAGAGAAAAGCTGAAGAATTAGTACGAGAGCTAGAGGCTACAAAACAAGAGCTTGGTAGTACAAAACAGGAATTGGGAGTGGTGCAAAATAAGATGGATGAACTAGTGGTTGAGCAGGGCAATATGCGAACAATGTTTGAGACTTTCATGTCACGTTTTGGGGGCACACAACCTTAAGCTCTGGTAAGTTTTTTGTTATCTTTGTTTACTTTGTTACTTTTGCTACAGTTGTTTATGTTTCCTTTGCTACAATTCTGTATTAGGTTCTTAGAATCAATTTTAATTACTAAAAAAATTAGGAAAAGCTGTAAAGTTTGTACGGGTCATTTTATGCTTGAATATTGAATCTCTTTTGATCTTCAGTAAAAAGTTTTTGCCTCCTTCGTTGATTGTAAATGTCTCTCAAATATTTTCTGTAAAATGGGTGACAAATTGTCACTTATACACTCCTTTGCACCTATATGTACATGCACTTGCTTATATCTTGTCAAAATTAAAATAATGTATACAAATACTGTTGTTTATATTATACATTATTGGATCATTTCATATCTATTTTTAATGTGTATTATATAATTTATTGTAGGTTGGCTTGCATATTCGAGGAAAGACTTTTACAGCAACAAAGCTCAAGATACCTTAGGTGGTTGGGACAACATTTCAATGTTGCTACGGAAGCTACTAAACTTATGCAATCACAATAGAAGCTGAACAGTCATTTTTTTTAGACATGAAATTAGGGAATATTTGTTATTACACTTTTGTTGAATAGAAACTTGATACAAGTCTTAGAACTTGTCCTTATGCAATGTATCAGCTGTATTAGCAAAGAATGTGAATGGATCTTTTTAACTCTTTATTTTAATGAAATGAATTATTCCAAGGTGTTTTATTGTTTGTTACAACAAGATTTATATAGTCTTGTATTAGAATTAATGTTAATTGCCAGGTAATAAAGAAGCAACTAGATGCACTACATTATTTTGTTGCAACAAAAATTTTCTAATTTTTGCAACAATTTTTTTTGTTGAAAATTTCATTTTCCATGAATTTTCTCAAACTTTTGAGACAACTAGAATAGTGTTTGTGACGAAAAATTTGTTTCCAATAGAAGTACAAAGGGACAAAAATATTTGTTGCAAATAAAAATACGTGCAACGAAACCATTTGTTGCCATAAAGTACTATAGGCAACAAACTATTTGTTGTAAATAATATTATTTATAACAAAAAAATTTGTTGTAAAAAAATATTATTTACGACGAGAACTATTTGTTGCTAAGTTTGCAACGAACCAAAAAATCGTTGCAAAAGACCTTTTGGTACGCACTTATGGCGACGAATTGGATAACGAAATAGTTTTGTTGCAAATACCTTTTTATAACAAATTAATCTTTTGCAACAATATGATTTCCAGTGGGGGTTACGGTACATCCAACGACTATTCAATCAAATGTGCTTCCTCAAACTAGTGAAGCCATTCAAGCAGTGCGTGAACTCAAAGCACAGTTTGAAGTTTTGAGGCACGAAGATCAGCTCCAGAGGTAGCAACCTTATCCTCCTTATTGGAATGATGTACCCTTTCCACCAAAGTTCAAGCCACAATCCATGGTTTTATTCGATGGAAAAGCATCTCCTAGTCAATATATCAATTACTTTGATATTATGACTGTACACTTGCAGAAAAATGATGCTCTTCTCACTCGAGTGTTCATCGGGTGCTTGACGGGTTCAGCTTACGACTGATATCGTAGCTTACCCGATAACTCTATTTCGTCTTTTGACGAATTCAAGGCAATATTTCTCTCCCGCTTCTATGAAGGAGATATGGACATGAACATGTCCTCCTTGATAGAAATCAAACAAAAGGAGAAAGAAGATACTCGGACGTTCATTGAACGTTTCCGACATGCTACTCTAAAGATGCCTCCTGGTATGCCAGATTCAGCGTTGATTGATACATGCAAGATAAATTTGCGACCATCCATTGCTGTCTTCACAGGTTCCCAATTCACAGATTGGGCTTCGTTTATCATAGAAGCAGTTTCTGTCGAGACCAATGGTAGGTTGGCTCGTGAACACGGGATGATTTTCGCTTCAGAAGATAAAGGGAAGAAAAGTAATCCTGGTAATAATCCTGGCAATCGTAATGTGAAAGGAAAAGATACTCTTATGGTCAATCTTTCCAAGAACAAAACGACGCCAAATAATTAGGAATCTTCCAGGCCAAAGGAAGAATACTCTTTTGACGAAAGTGATATCCCAGGGATATTTCAATGTCTGGTGAAGAGTGGCAAACTTCAGATTTCAGAGCCAAAGAGGCCTAATAAGGTGAATCTAACTGATAATCCCAAATATTGTATCTATCATCGATACATTAATCATCCTACCAATGCTTGCTATGTCCTGAAAAAGAAAATCCAGGAGCTGATAAATGGCGGTGCTATCGCTTTAACCAACGATGACCATACGGTTTCAACCAATATGGTTTCTCTTCAGTTTGGGGATTTTCCTCCACTGCAAGTCCCAGATGGAATTACCCCAATTCCGAAAGCGACAATGAAGATCATGAATATCCCGCCTGCCAGAGAAGAAAATACAGGATTGCTGCCGCTCACACTAAAGAATGGTGAAATCATGTGGGTACATCCTGACTTAGTGCCTGAGTTGGAAAGCAAAGATAAAACTTTAAAATCTAAGAAGGGCAAGAAAATCAGAACCTGCAACATGATTTCCTATGTTATTCCAGATTCCGATGACTCGGATCACCTATGGGATGGCCTTCCTTTAGAAGATAGATTGGAGGATTGAACATCTGTCCTCTAAGTCTAGCTCCACCTACCAAGCTCAAGCCTACTCATCAGCAGTGGCTAGCCATGAATAGTATTCCTTTATATCGGGCACAACAAATCTTTGCTGCTTATGAAAAAGCTCCGACAGGGATTTCTCTTCGTATCCCGAATCCTTCTCCTCCTGTAGTTACAGAGACATCTATTTCTCATTCTCCTGTGGATACAGAGATCTCTTCTTCCTCCTCTGAGGAACCATTTGCTAAAAGTCTACTGCCCACTCACTTGTATAGTCAGCAGTCTGTTCATCTCATGAAGAAGATGGGTTATGACTTTCAAAAGGCAGAAGGTTTGAATCATGATAAAGGAATACGACTTCCTTTACAGATTCAAAGTCAAAATTCCACTCTTGAATTAGGTTCTGAAGCTCCTCATAATAATCCACACAAGAGGAAGGCTAAGAAAGAGAAGACTAATCCTGTAATATGGTACTTTCTTCTCCTGAGTTTGAAGAAGAAACTTTTGCTGGTACAAGATCTGGAAAAGAGTACCACAAAGACTATGAGGGATCCTCCAAAGAAGCAGAAGATGTAGTGGAAACTCTACCAGTTCAACCTTCTCATGTTCCTGTTAAACCGTCTGTGGTTGAAAAGGGGAAATAGAAGGCATTACGCTTTGATATCCTATTGAAGTCTACTTCCAATCAGGGGGTGGTGATGAAGCCTTACAAGTTTGACATTCTAGCTCAGTTAGCCAATACTCCGGCTAGACTATCTATATTTGAACTGCTTCACCTTTCCAGAGAAAGCAGAGAGACTTTGAGAGAAGCTTTACTTCAAGCAGATTCATGCTTGGCTCAACTCAAGACTCCTGATAATATACCAGTGTCATGTCCGCAATGTCATAGTGTGATGGAAGCAATTCCCAACATCACCTTTACACAAGAGGATATGCTATTGAAACACAACAAGCATGATAGGCCTCTGTGCTACACTGGATATATCGGATCCACTGAAATTGACAGGATTTATATTGATCCTGGGTCTTCAATTAGTATAATTCTTCAGAGTATGCTAAGACCCCTGAGGATTCCTACTAGTGAGCTGACTTACACTAGTACTACGATAGTCGGTTTTAACTCCGGCAAGAGCAAACCACTGGGGAAGATTCGTCTGCAAATTCAGATTGGTGATCTTCGAACTATGGTAACTTTCTATGTTATTAACTCGGACGTATCCTACAATATTCTTCTTGGAAGACCGTGGATTCATGAGCACAATATTGTGCCTTCAACTCTTCACTAATGTTTCAAATATGTGGACTCCCAAGGAGTTGTGAAAACTGAGTTTGCTGATATTAATCCGTTCAAGGGTGTCGAAGCCTACTTATCTGATTCAAGGCTTTATAAAAAAGAGCATGTGAAAGATATCATACATGGCTGAAGATCAATCATCATCTGAGGATCAGTCTATTAATGAAGATCCGCCAGAGGAGCAACCTTTGAAGATCATAGTCAAGGGACGAATCCAATCCCAACCTATCAATGATCAACCTTTGATAATCAAGGTTAAAGGAAGAACTCAAACTTCATCTGAGGGATCAATAAATATTCCTGCTAAGAGCCAAGTTCAACCTTTTATGATCAAGGTTAAAGGGCGTACTTCTTGTACGAATGATCCAGAATCACCATTGATTGTCAATCTTGGCAAATCTACGCAGAAACGGATGATGGTCCACTGTTGATTAATCCGAAGCGTAGCAATCAGATTGTAAATGATGTAAATATTGATTATTTGTACTTTTTGATATCAATGAAGATTTCCTGTTCGAGTATATGGCTGTCAAGTTTATTGAGAGAATGACTTTATCTTCTAATAATCAAAGTCATCAATATAAAGACAACATAGAACCGGAAGAAACTTTATACATTGATCATAAGGAGAATTCTTTTCCTCCCCATGTCGATGTTGGACCTTATGCTCAAAAGTTTTTGACATCTTCTCCCTATCTGCTTCCTGTCTTGCTTCCTCACGAGCTTGCGTAACTTTCAGACGTCACGAAGAATCCTATTTCGTGGTCCCATCTGATAAGAAAAATAAATGCCAAATTGTGTTCGGCCTGGCTAAAAATATCCTGTTACTCAGACAGATAATCTGAAGGATAAAGATAAAGGAAGAATCCGAATTGACAAATACAGTCAACAATCTATTAAGATCATCCAGAACACGGGGTATGATTTGAAGACTATGCAAGGTCTCAATCAGGGCAAGGGCAGACGACTACCATTATGTGGTAATCCGTTTTACCAAAAGACTTATCATGGATTGGGATATGATCCGTCCCACATGTTTAATGACGATATACAAGAAGAATTCTCTTCTAGCTCTTCGCAATCATCAGATTCGAAAGAAATTCTATTCATAGAATCCAATATGTCTCGTTCCTCATATTGTGAATCAGGGCAAATATTCTCAGTCAATATGGTTCAAGCCGATGATGAATCAGAGCCATTTGAGAATGATCCTTGGGCTCAACAGATGGATACTCAATGGGAACTTCGTTTTGAACAGCGACAGCCACCTACAGAAGATGAGGTTATCCAGATTGATGTTGGAGATGGAATTACGTCCAAACTAATATTCATCAGTAAGAATCTTTCTGAAGATGAAAAGGAAGAGCTGATAAAACTTATAAAAGATTATATTGATATCTTTGCATGGAGTTATGAGGATATGCCAGGGCTAGATCCTAAAGTTGCTACTCATAAACTCAACATTTTGCCTAATGTCAAGCCTGTAAAACAACAGTAACGGCGCTTTAGACCAGATATAATGGATGCAATTGAAGCAGAAGTCAAAAAGCTGATTACATGTGGCTTTGTTCGTGAAGAACAACACCCAGATTGGGTGGCCAATATTGTTCCTGTTATGAAGAAGAAAAAAAAGTCCGAGTTTGTATAGATTACCGAGATCTTAATACGGCTTGTCCAAAGGACGAATTTCCACTTTCCATTACTGATGTCATGATAGACAATACATGCGGTTTTGAACGTATGTCTTTCATGGACGGATTCTCAGGATACAATCAGATCAAGATGCATCCAGAAGATGAGAAGCATACATCTTTTCGAACACCCCTTGGGGTTTACTGCTATACGGTTATGCCGTTTGGTCTTAAAAATGCCGGTGCCACATATCAACGGGCTATGAGCAATATCTTTCAAGAACATCTACGGAAAATAGTTGAATGCTACGTAGATGACATTACTGTTAAAAGTCGGTCAAAGAATGATCACATTCAGGACTTGAAGACAGTATTTGAATTGATGCGCCTACATCAATTGAAAATGAACCCTACTAAGTCTTTCTTAGGGGTTGCTAGTGGCAAGTTTCTAGGATTTGTCATTACCTCTCAAGGTATCCATGTTGATCCTGATAAGGTTAAAGCAATTCTTGAAATGCGTCCTCCTCGTAATCTGAAAGAACTCCGTGGCTTTCAGGGCCGTATTGCTTATATCAGAAGATTTATATCTAATCTTTCTGGGAGATGTCAACCTTTCTCCCGTCTATTAAAGAAAGGGGTATCTTTCGTCTGGGATGAAGCGTGTCAAAAAGCCTTCAATGACATTAAGCAATATCCTACAAACCCGCCTGTTCTGGTACCTCCGGTGATAGGAAGACCATTTTTGCTATATGTTCGAGCCTTAGATCATTCACTTGGCGCTCTTCTGGCACAGAAAAGTGATATGGGTCATGAACAAGCAATATATTATCTGAGCAGAATGATGGTCGAAGCTGAACACAGATATACTCATGTGGAAAAGGAATGTCTAGCTTTGGTTTTTGCCGTCCAAAAGACGCATTATGTCACTGGACAGACTATTCATGTCATCTCCAGAATAAATCCCATTCGGGTATTGATGAGAAAATCGAGCATTCTTAATTCCAGGTTAGCTACCTGGGCGATGTTGCTCACTCCTTATGACATGATTTATGTGCCTCAAAAATCAGTGAAGGGCCAAGCGTTAGCTGATTTCTTAGCTGCTCATCCTATACCTGAAACTTCGAAGTTATATGAAGACATTCCAAACGAAGTAGTGGATTGTAACATGACTTTGAAGAATGATATATGGCAATTATATTTTGATGGAGCATCACGAGTGGGACCTAAAGGCAATATTATCTCTGGGGTAGGAATTGTCTTGGTTTCTCCTGACAAAATGGTCATATACCGTACCTATTCTCTTAATGAGCCATGCTCTAACAATGTAGCAGAATATAATGCTCTATGATTGGTCTCCAAGTGGCAAAACAATTGGATATTGAATTCTTAGAGGCTTATGGAGATTCTCAATTGATCGTTAATCAAGTTAGAGGGACTTATGAAGTCAGAAATCCTGATCTCATTCCCTATCATCAGGTGGTAGTCGAGTTGGTCCTATCATTCAAAGGATTCTTAATTGAATTTGTACCACGTTTTCAGAATGTGGAGGCTGATGCTCTTGCCAGCTTAGCTGCAGACTTGGCTGTCCCAATCCGAAGGCAAAATACAATTACTTTGTTGGACCGAGACTTGTTCTGTGAAGAGTAATCTGCATATTGAAAAGTTATATTACAGAGGCAAGTTCCCAGCAGAAAGATTGGAGAACTCCATTCATTGATTATGCAGTTCATGGATTTTGCCTGAAGATCCTAAAGAAGCTGCATCAATTAAGAGACGATCGTTTCGATTCTATTATGATTCGTCTTTATATATGCTATATCGTCGTTCATATGACGGACTCTGCTGCACTATCTCTCAGAAAGTGAAGCCAAACAAACACTGCGTGAGGCTCATGATGGTGTCTGTGGTGCCATCAACAGGGTCCAAAGTTGCAAGATCGCATTCGAAGAATGGAGTATTATTGGCCCTCTATGATAGTAGATGCTGTAGACTATGCCAGAAGATGTAAAGCATGTCAGATTCATGCTGATTTTATTCATCAGCCGTTTGAATTTCTACATCCTACAGCAGCCTCCTGGCCTTTTGAAGCTTGGGGTATGGATGTCATTGGTCCTATTAATCCTCCTTCTATTAAAGGACATCGGTTCATATTAGCTATAACAGATTACTTTTCTAAGTGGGCAGAAGCAGTCCCCCTTGCGGAAGTGAAAACATCTAATGTGATCAGTTTCATCAAGCACCATGTCATTTATCGCTTCGGGATTCCTCGACGGATAATTCATGACAATGGTCCATAATTTGCCAGTCAAGCATTTTATCGATTCTGTGACAAGAATCGAATTCAGAATTTGGCTTCTACGGCTTATAATCCAGCTGCTAATGGTTTAGCTGAAGCTTTCAATAAGACAATCATTAAACTTCTCAAAAAGTTTGTCTCTTCTAATAAACGTGATTGGAATGAGAAACTTGGAGAATGTTTATGGGCTTATCGAACAACAGTCCAGACTCCTACTGGTTTTACACCATTCTTTGGTTTATGGATATGAAGCTGTTCTCCTATTGGAAATCCAGATCCCTTCTCTACGAATAGCCATTGCTAATGAGCTAACTACAGAGAATAATGATCGCTTACGACTCCAGGAACTTGAAGGATTGGATGAGAAGTGTCTTCAAGCACAACAGCACAAACTATATCAAGCCAGCATATCTCGAACTTTCAATCGTAAAGTTAAAGAGAGGGTATTCAAAGTTGGCGAACTTGTATTAGCTGTTCGAGACCGATGGTAATGACTCATAAAAGTAAAAGGAAATTCCAAGCAAAATGGGAAGGCCCTTATGTAATTGAGTCCGTGTTTTCAATGGCGCCTATCGATTATCAAAGCCCAATGGAGATCTGCTCATGATGCCAATCAATGGCAAGTTTCTTAAGAAATACTATGTAAAAAAAGAAAAAAAAGAAAAAAAAGATGAAAATAAAGTTCCTTTTATTATTTTTGTTTGAAACAAAAGACTAAGGACGAGGGCCACTCCTTCGTTATTGAATACATAGTCGGCCAATGCATGAAAGGTATCGTTTCCTGAACTCATGAAAAATTTGCAGATAGCCATCGACGCTTCTTCTTCAGGAGTTTTCCCTGGCTCTACTAAAAAAGCAAGGATGTCTTGGGTGGCTTGGGCGCAGAAGAGCTTCCACCTATTTCGGTTGAGCCTGATGAGCCTGATACATGGGGCTCAACGGGGAACGTCTCAATAATGCCCTCGATTTTCTGGGGGACTTCATTCTTTCGCCGTACATCCTCGGAAGACATTTCCAATAGAGGAGGAGAAATAAGAATGAAGGGTTACAAGCAGTTCACCTATTTATAAAAGAGGACTGTTGATGAACCGGTCTTTGAAGATTGAGAACAACCTTTCATTCCCAAAAAGACCTGTCCATTCGCTCCATCGAGTTCATTCATTTCAAAATAGAATCGAATCAATATTTTCTTTTCCCGAAAAATACGTTGGTTCGTCCATCGTTTTTGACCCATATGTTCATGACATCTGTCTCCTTTGTTCCCAGCTACCAAGGTTTGGTTAAGCTGATTTCTTGTTTCCTGGGAAAGGGATTTTATATCTTCTATTTTATCAATTGATTAGAAAGTGGGATTCGCTATTTATCATGTTTCCATGACCTCTGAATAAATATTAAATCTGCTTCTTTTCCTATCTATCACTTCTATTTGACCTCTGCATAGATATTAATCTAATTTTCTTTTGAGTTCATATATACTATTATGTCCATATTACCTCTGATAGTATCATATACTCTAAAACAGAAAATAAGATTTCATTTATCTATCATGTCCATATTACATCCAGATAGATACAAATCATTGATCATAGCACTACACCAAAACAGGCATTTCCTAACGACTATAAGCGTTAGGAAAAAAATTTCCTAACGGTTTTTTACCGTTGTAAATACGGCGTGGGAAATTTTCCCAACGGTAAAAAACCGTTAGTAAATTTACTTTCCTAACGGTAAAAAACCGTTGGCAAAATAAATTTTCTAACAGTAAAAATCCGTTAGGAAATTCACTTTCCTAGTGGTAAAAAACTATTGGTAAAATCATGTTGCTAGTAAAAAACCGTTGGAAATATAAATTTCTCAGGGTAGAAAACTGTTGAAAAAATTACTTTGCTAACAGTAAAATCATTAGAAAAATAAATTTGCTAATGCTAAAAAATTGTTGTAAAAATGTTTGTTAATAGTGAAAAAGATTGAAAAATAAATTTTCTAACAATAGAAATTTCTGCACAACTTACTAAGGTGTTCTTGCTAAGACTAGAAGAGATTAAACTATTATATTACTAGACCATTCGTTGGCGCTAGTTAGCCTGAGATTTTAGCTCTCCGTTATCAACGACCACAAAAGTCAAAATTAGTGCCCAAGAATAATAAATTTTGAGACCAATAAAAATATATGAGACAATGTGCTTAAAACTAAACACCAGAGACCCAAACAGACTAATAAATCATGAATATGATGAAAAAGTAACCACAACTGTCATATGTTTAAACATAGTATACATCCATTGAACAAATCATGAACCAGACACTTCTTGCACAAACCATTCAAAACAACTAGAACTTCAATTACTTCAAAGATGTAGTCAGTGATCTCACAGTACTTATCATGATTGTTGAAGTGACCTACACCTTCCCAGATGATCACATCCTGGAAAATAGAACACTTTTCTTGAACTTACAAGTCCAATATGCTTTGTAGTAATTTATTCTTTTTGTTAAACCAGACTTCTTGAATTTTGCCCCAAAAATAGTTAGCATCCTACTCTTGGGTGTCTTTAAAGTCGTTCCTTTGTATCTTAAAGTCTAGACCACTCATAATAACCTCTTTTTCCCATCAGTATCTGCACAGTATGAAATACATATTATAGGTGAATGAAACGATCTTTACAGATGTACGTTGCCCAAATAATAATCATAATGTTGCAATCAACGACACGACCCAGACACGAACATGACACAGTATCTACTGACCTTGGAAGAGTACTCCATCAATGTGGATGCTGACATTGTCCTTGGTGATGGCAGATTGGTTGGGCATGAGTATCGCCTCCTCCTTGAGGGTGTGGATGTAGGCAAATATATCTGCAAATTCAAAAATAATATAATTTATCTTTAGTATATATATTACCTTAAGAAATAATAAGATTATCCTATATAATTTAATCTCATCATTTCGCTGTAAGCAGTATCTGATATGGCAGATGTGATTTGTGAACAAGTCTGTCTGTAAGATGCAATAAGATCATTACCAATAAAGAGGCACTTCTTTGAATGGATTAAGAGAAACCAGAACAGGCCCTGCTTTGGTCTACAAGAGGAAAATCCATGAGCATGTTAACAAATGCACAAGTAGATAGTAACAAGATAAATGTGGACAATATTCGTACACAAATCATGCTCCAGGAATATCTGTCATGAAGAATGTGAACAGATATTGCGTTCGTACACAAATCTTGCTGGTAAAAGATTTTCAGTTGACAAAGCAAAAAACTGAGAGCATAAGACCTACACAAGTACTTGAATACCACTAAGTAAACTATCACCTAAATTTAGCCTTAGAACTAGATTAATCTTAGACGGTTACTTTGCTATCAGTAAGTAGTACATGAGTATCATCGACTAAAACTGATTGATTCTAACCAGGCACCACTTAGCATCTAGAAGCAACACCAAAAATTTGAGTTACTTTGTTATCAATAAGTAGTACATGAGTATCATCCACTAAAATTGATTGAATCTTACCAAGCACCCACTTAGCATCTAGAAGCCAACACCAAAATTTGAGTTCCTAAATATAAAAAGCAAACACCTTACTATTGTAAGAAACCAAAATATAGTACAATAGAAGATTAAACAAAAGGAATTTAAGGACAAAGTTCATGAAATTGCACAGTTTGGGAGTCTTCCAACCGGCTAAATAGTTCACAATGGGGTAAATGAAGAATGACCTCAAAGTCTTTTCAAGTTGACGACGTTCATGATATTGCATAGTTTGTGACTCTCCCACAATGGTTTGTGTCCGCTTGGAGCCGCGTCATAAACGTATTAAACATCACACAAATATTCTAAAATACACCATGAAGACATGCCAAAAGTGGCATCGTTTCTGTCTCATGGTCTGGCAACAAGAAATCCACGAATTCAAATTAACAAAGTGATATAATTGCATCTAATCAAGCTTGACATTTCACATTAATTGCTCATGTAGATTCATCATGTACGTATCAAGAATAAAATGTATCATAATACTATCGAATAAAATAGTATCCAAAGATACAATATCTGCATTCCTCATAATCACTCAAGAATAAAAATGTATATAAAGATACAAAATTCAAATGTACCAAAAGTGTTGTTTGATAGGATAAGGCTACAAGATTGCGTATTAGCAGATACAAAATAACATGCTTTGCATAGAAACATTTCAAAAACAAACGAGATTTCATATAGGTGGTACTTGACAGAATCAGTCCACCCAGTTAGAAAATCGTAGAATGACGAGCACTAACCAAACCAAGTAGATTTCATTCTGGATTGATGATAAATTGTGCCAATCATTCCAAGACATGACTGGACATTTCGAAATGATGGTCCAACAAACATTTTAGAAAATGGACATTTAAGCAAACTGGATGATCCAAACCAGCCCTCAAAACTATCTACATAACTAGCCCTTTAACTATTCTCATAAATCATTCCTAACATAAACAAAAAATTAGAATGGGAATGCTCACCCCCCCCCCAAACTATTCTCATGAAACCAAGCCTGTCCAAACAAAGGGACATATCAAACACCTTAATGGTGCCGCATTGCACTGATTATCCTTCTTTGGACATGTTTGAGGCCGTGACGATCGAGTAAAGCATTTCTCAATGAAAACCATCCTTCCAAAAATTCTATAATATTTTTCAAAGACACCTATTCAAAATGGGTAATGGCCAATATAACAATTGTTCCATAAATGACTTCTAAACTAAGTGAAATGTCAAACCATTATAATGATAGAAAGAAGTAGTTAACTACATAATGATCATAAATAAAAGGTCAAATCTAGATTACTTCAGTCTTTTTTGGATTCCAGTTTGGAACCAAATTTCCAAGTAATTTTAAATTTTCAAATCAGTTTCTGCCTCTAGCATCCTGCACTAATGCCATGATTTACCTTCGCCAATCACCCACTATATACCAGCTCGTTTTTTCCATAAAAATATTGAGTTGTTTTATGCAAAACATCAGAGTTTGGGATTGTTTGGGATTGTTAATCCTGGAGTACATAATTGGAGAAAAAAATAAATAGAGCAAATAAACAGTCTAGATAATGCATTTGATTCAAACTGATACAATATAATTGGTACCTGCCATCCTAAACATGAAAGAATCATATGTTGTCCGTTCAAATTCAAATAAGTACACTCTGCTCTGCTCTAGGAGCTTCTAATATCCACAACTATGATTCTGCATAAAAATAGTATCAAATATTCCATCTGTACATTTTTGATGCATTGCAAGGAGTTTGCTGATAGCTGAATCAATTTGATTGAAGATTGAAGATTTAAAAAATACCTAGAAGGAACGCTTAGATGGCATCGATGAAGACCTAAAAGAATGTGAAGTCTTAAATATGCCAAAAAATTCTTTGGGCAGTCTTTCACGTACATCATCGCCAGGAACACTACAAAGTTTGCTGAGACGATCATCGAGACCAAACATTAACAGAAGGAAACCCATTAACAGAAGAAAGAGGAGGAGAGAACGAAAGGAAATAGAGATATTACTAGTCACGACCTTCGCCAGTCGCCGTCACCATCGCCATGCCATCGCCAATTGCTAATCGCCATCAAGAAAATTGGAGAACGAACGGGGACTCTCTAGGACGGGCTATGGGAGGAAATATTTGGGAACTCTTTAGGGCTGGTAGAGAGTCGGGGGGGGAAATGAAAATTTGGGATAGTGCTTGGCTCCTAACACTTATTTATCATGTGAAAGTCATATAAACATATATTTTATTTTATTTTAGTTGTACTAAATTTACTAACAGTTATAAGTGTTAGTAAATAATTAATGTGTGTTACTAGTGTTAAATTTTATTTGTTTTCATTTATACTAACAGTTTTTTTAGTTCCTAACGGTTTTTTGTTGTTAGTAATTCGTAACGACAAAAAACTGTTGGTAATTGAAAAAAGATGTGTTGGGAAATCCCTCTTTTGGTGTAGTGAGAATCATCATTTCCATTCCCATCATCAAAAAAGTCTATTACATTTCTTAGACTTTCTTACAAGTTATAATGGAAATCTCTTACATTCTTGGATTTTCATTTTATACACCAACGATAACCTAATAGAGATCTATTTCTTCTTTGATCTTCTTTGACGGGTTCGTTGTTGGTGGCAATTCCTGACTGTCTGAGCTCCATGGCAACCAGAACAGCAGGAATCAAACTCTGGTCTTCTCTCTCAGACGAGAGGAGAACCCCAGAGTATGGCAGCCCGAAGGCATGTTGCTGCCAATACAACTGGTGGATTAAGGGCGGCCTTCCAAAGGAGATAGAAATTATCCAGCATTGGGATACAATTCCTAGTTCTGCCGTGAAAGGAACTCTACTACCCGATTTCTCGGGGTAGAGTTGACTCCACCATCCAACTCTCCGTGTATAAAGGCTCTTCCTACCAAAAGAAGAAGACCCTTCTATCCCACGAAGAGTTCTGAGTTGTCTGATTTGCGTCAAAAGCGCATGAGCTCCCTGATGTTGATGTCAGAAGAACGCTCTTCACAGCGTCAAAGTCACCAATGCTAGTTCTGAAAAAGCTCTTCAGCCAAGCTTCTGCAGAACACACGAAGAAGAAAAGTATTTTAGACAGAAGTATCATCAGATGCGTATTAAACGCTAACTAAAAACAGATGGCAAGGCTTTCACGCCAGTGCTTCAACAAGGCTTTTACGCCATTACTTAGCAAGGCTTTTACGCCGGCGCTTCACAAAGGCTTTTACGCCAGTGATATGACAAGGCTTTTATGCCATTGCTTCAGCAAGCTTTTACGTCGGTGCTTCACAAAGGCTTTTACGCATTTGCTTCAGCAAGACTTTTTATGCCGGTGCTCAGCAAGGTTTTTTAGCTGTTTTCAAACAAAAAATTGAAGACGGATATTTGCTTACGATCGGACTTACCATTTGAGTCGAATGGTTTGGCTCTAATGGTGGTTGAATCTGCGTCTAATGACTGGGCATACAAAGGAACGTCGTTGGAAAGCTTCGCTATTGTCATTTGTTGAAGAACAACATCGCAGAAAGTTATCTTCAGAGGAATGAGTACGAGGTATATGAAATATTCTCGGCTATCTATAAAGACTAAAAAAACTGTTGGATAAGTCTATTTCGGGAGAAGACCTATTTAAAGGCTCTCGTAACCACAAGACAAATGCCACGTGTTGGTTTGTTTCTTGGGAATTAACAACCACAGAAGCAGTCAAAAGAAGTGCATAAACAAGTACGCGTCAATAGATGAGGTCAACAGCAAAAATTTATTTATAAAGGGGGGAAGTGGACCCCTATAGATAAAAGTTTCGCAATACATAAAAACGTCATTTTTTCTCTCCTTCGTTGGGCTGACGAAGGGAGACACCTAGTTCATGCATATTGTGAATCCCGGAGCGGCACATCAGATTAAGAAATGCTTCGGCATCTCCTGGCCCTTCGTACGCAGTTGGGGGACCACCATCAATGCGACTAAAGACTGCAGGAGTCACTCCAAAACACTCTAAAAGGTTGCACGCTCGCTCGAAATCAAGCCTGGAGCTTGAAGCCTCTTTGTTGGTAATCTCGTTCTTCGCGCCATGACAAAGCAAGGATGAATGTCAAGAATAAAGAATTTGTCCTTATTTATACAAACCAAAGCAACTCTTCACATTCCTCGTTGGAAACTGCTTACTCGGGAAGATGAAGAGACATTCAAAATTTCGAGAAAGAAATTTATTGTGACGGTTAAGTATTGACCGACATTAATTTTCTTTTGAAGAATACGCCGACTGTTGGATATCCCCGCTTTTACGCGGATGGCTGTTGCGTATCCCAAATTTTACGCTGACTGGTCAAATCTCAATTTTTACGCTTCTATTCAAAGTGTTTCAAATTTTGGAGATATTTGAAAACTTTGAAGGGGGTCTTGTAGGAGCATAAAAAAGTGCTTCACAAGTCAAAGTGATAGATCAGTACTCAAATTGATCCCCTTTATGCCAAGGAGAGGCTAATCACTTTACGCCGAAGCAGGCTGGTTATTTTATGCTCGGATCTACATCCACGTTTTACGCCCAGGACAAGCTAGCCACTTTTACGCTGGACAAAGCTGTCAAGTCTTGCATTTAATGCAAACTCTGACATGAAGATATTAATGATGGCATATATCACAGAATTCAAAGGGATTTGTTTTATACAGAGACCAATGTTGTCGTTTATATGAATTGAGCTACTTTACGCTCACACTATGGCTTCTTTTACGCACGAGGACTATACGAGCTTTTACGCTCAACAGTTGATGTGTGCGTAAAGTCTATTTGAGCTATTTTTTGCTCAAGGTTATTTAACAATCACTCTACGCGGGAAGTCTACGTCAAAGCTACTTTACGCTCAATCTATTGCTTTACGCTCAGAGTACATTGAGGCTATTTTTACGCCCTGTTCTTTCTGATCAATTTGGAACGTGGTTTGCCTACATGGCTTTTATGCCACACATCCCAAAGAACGTGTGTACGTACATCCTATTCTTACTGAATTGATGGGACACGTGTCAACGTATATAGAGGATGACTTTGATGTGGTGGCGGTTGTTAGCGTAAAAGCGAAACTTTTGTGAGTTTTTACGCACCAGAGCCCAAGTCTATAAATAGACTTATTTTTCTCATAAGACAGACAGAGAGACAGGAGAGAATACAGAGATCAGAACTTCGAGATTTTGATTCTCCGGAGCATTCTTCTTCAACTTTTCTTTCAGAACATAGTGAAGCAAAGCAGGAAAGCATTCGGCCTCGCCATCAGTGCCCAAGTGCGTCGATACCTTTCTGGTGACTTAGTTCTTCCAAGTTGTTCTACTTCAAGCAGTGATCTTCATCATCATCATATGGTCCAAGGAACAAAGTGATATTTACAGATCAGACTTCCATAGCAATACTTTTCAAGAATCAAATTTATACTTCTTGTACTTTTTCTCGTTTTATTTTCAAAATCCAACTTTTGTTTGGCATTTTTGTTAAGTGAAACATGATGTAGTTCGGGGAGTGCATAAAGCTTTTAAAGAGCCAAACTAGGTAGCAACAAAAGGAAGGCCTTCTCAAGGGAAATCAAGCCAGAATAAAGAAAGTCATACTATCCCTATAACGTCCCAGAACCAGATACTGGAGAGCGGGGGCATACATAGCCAGCTACGTATATGAAATGGAATCCACCTCGCTATACGGTCACGGCTGTCTAGATACATGAGGGTTTAACTACAAGCCATCAGTCTCTTATGGTCATGAACAATCCTATTGTCTCAATCTCAAGCAAGTAAAAGCAGTCACAAGATGTTAGAGCATCAAATATACAATAGTAAGGCGTCCCATACATTACATATTTGGATGACCATGAAGCTAGTCGTATAAAAGGTGAAGACTAGCAAGAGTTTCAGTATACATGATCAACCCTAGGATTCGTCAATCATGTTACAGCCCGTAAGCAGACAATAAGTAAAGTGCAACACGAGCTAACACGTGCTTGCCGGGTAAACGCTTCAAAAGAATATTTTTACAATAAAGTGGGAGAACAAAAGGGAAACCCACTCGTTGCCTTGGTTACGCCTGGTGGTCACCATCTGGCTGAAAAGTAGGAAGATCCTCTGAAGCTACTCCGGTATCTGGCCATATAAAACCAGCTGGGTCAGACCCCAGAAAGAGTTAGTGCCACAAATGAGGCTTCACTTAAGAACTAAAACTAGCAATTAAAAAAATATAATTAAATAATAAAGACAGAAAAATATAGAAATTATGATGATATATGATGAGATAACCATGGGACTATTCGGATAACCGAGTTACAACCCTTAAACCAAACAAGGATCGGGGTTGTAATCCTTCGTGTGAACGGAACTTGGTTTCCACCATTTATCGATAAAGTAAAGCACAAACAATCAGGTCACGTAACAATCTTGCACAGGATAAGACAAGACTAGACTGGGTTAAACTCCATCCAATCAATCACGGCCAAGCAATGAGTACGGCTTGATACTTTAACTAGCTAGGGGTATCACAGGCCTAGTAACTAGCAAGATGCAATGAGATGTTCCAACAGCCACAAGCCCTGTAGACCATCCAGACTATCCGGACGCAAATTAGGGGTTGAATTCATGTGGGTACATTGTCCAAAGAACACATGTATCCTTGAGTAGCTTGAAGGGTGCAACACATGATAGTGTGCTGGAAATGTGCCCTACTCGATGGCAGGCTATAGATCCTATGATGGGCGCCCAGATAACGGGATTGCCTGTAGCTGGGAAATTTCTTTATGACTACTGGATTACTCTAATTATTAGCCTTAATCAGTTTAAGTAGGTACCCCTGACCGTAGTACTCAGGGTCCCTGTCCTAGACATGATGCAAGACCATACATGTTCACTTGTACAAACACAATCGTCCACGGTGTCCAGGCCATTCATTCTTGTCATTTCATGCTAGCCGTCGCAACAGCTTTCAATAGTTTCCATCATGCTTGCTTGTCATGTCATGTCATGTTTACTTCATACCATGCCGTATAGAATTATCATTTCAAACATATTAAATAAATTCGTGATTATCAAGTTCATGATAAAAGGCGTAGGGGCTCAAGTCTCTACGCACATACTACTACACTAGGCCAACGGGCCTCAAGTCTCTACGTGCGTACTACTACGCTAGGCCAAGGGGCCTCAAGCATAAAGTGGCCTTACGCTAGCAAGAGCAAGGTGAGATAGCTCTACGCGAGCAAGGGTGCATGCGGGTGGGGTTTTACGCAAGCCAGGGCTTTACGCTAGCAAGCCGTAGGCAAGCGAGGCTCTACACGAGTGAAACTCTACGCGAGCAAGCTCTACGCGAGGAAACACTCGAACGAGACTCTACGCACGCGAGAGTCTTCTCGAGCCAGAGTCTACGCGAGCATGATTCTACGCGAGCGAGAGGGCCCCGAGCATAAAGTTCGAATGATCTCGGCATAGGACGGAGCATGCTGGCACGCAAATGCGTGTGCGTAAAACGCTGAATAATACACTGTCACATAAAACATGGGTGTAAAAGCTAAGTACTATGCTAGCACGTAAGGACATGTGCGTAAGGCTGAAACACTACGCTGGTACGTAAAACATGGGCGTAAAACTTCATCTTCTCCCCATGGCACAGACAACCAGGCTTAAAAGCTCATGAACTCAAGCAAGCCCATCTCGGTCAAGTCTCGATAAAATCCAACCATTCCAAAACCAAACTTGCGTAACATCAGAATGTCTACCACATGAAACTCTCAGTTTTCGCAAACAAGCCAGTTTAGTGGATCAAACCAAAAATGAAAGAATGCTAAAACCTAGATCTACAAAAATCCATGCATCGAAATGAGAAAAGCCAAGTTCTAAAGTAGTTTGAAATCAGGCAAGGAAGCTAAATGATCCATAAAAGCATGGTGTTCTCTTGTGATAGCAAGTTGCACTTCTACGGTGGTGTGGGTAGAGAAGGAGATGAGGAAAAAGAAGAGAAGAGGAGTAAATGAGTAATGATGAATGAAGAGAGAGAATGGTTGTTGGGTGAATAAATGGGAAAAGGTGGTAGGTAGGGGTTTGCATATCAACCTAAATAAAGCCCAACCAAGCCGAACCCAACCAAACCCAATGTAGGCCAAGGACAGGATAAACCACATGAACCATGAAATGCTAACTAACCCATGCCAATGCAAAACCCAAGACTAGCCATTCAAGACAAGTCGAACCAGGATGAACCAAAATAAACCAAGGCAAGATTAAACAGGATCAAGCTAAGCAAGACAAGTCTAATTACGGGTTGGGATTCCGTACACGTATAACAAATTACGTAATATGAATCTCGGGCGTTACAACTCTACCCACCTTAAAAGAATTCGTCCTCGAAATTTAATTAAGAGGCTGAAGAGGCAAGGACAAGCTATATTAATCACAAGCATATTTTAACTAGGCAATCAATCAAGCAATCAATCATGCAAGCAGGAATCGAGGACATGAGGCATCAGAAAGACATTATACCTCCGAGTCAAACAGGTGGGATATCGCGATCGGATATCATCTTCACGCTCCACGTTGACTCACTAGAAAGTGATGACCCCAAGCAACACGGACTAAACTAATAGTCTTGTTCTTGAGTATCTTCTCTCTTCGGTCCAATATAGATACTGATCTCTCCTCATACGAAAGGTTGGTACCAACAACCAACGAATGATCAAGGATATGACTCGAATCCGGGATATCATCATAATTGGGATACATGGAAGACATCATGCACCTCACGCAACAACGACGGGAGAGCGAGACGATAGGACACGTCTCTACTCGCTCGAGGATATCGAACGGCCCTATATACCTAGGACTAAGCTTTCCCGTATGCCAAAACGAATGACGCCACGGTTAGGCGAGATCCTAAGGAATACATGTCGCCGACAAAAATTGAAGGGCACCGATGAGAATCGACCCAATGGCGTTGGCGATTCTGTACAACTCGAAGATGATCTCTGACTTGTCTGACCACCTCAATAGTTCGAATTACCATCTCGGGACCAAGCATTTGCCTCTCGTCGATATCATCCAAGCTAAAGAAGATCTGTACTTCTACCATACAGTGCCTCGAACGATGCCATCTGGATGCTGGCTGGGAAACTGTTGTTATATAAGAACTCCACCATGTGCAGGTAATTCTCCCACGAGCTACCGAAGTCGAGTGTATAAGATCTCAACATATCTTCCAGGTTCGTATGGTACGCTCTGACTGACTATCTGTCTACGGATGATAAGCTGAGCTGAACTGGAGGTGAGTTCCCAAACTCTCTTGCAGACTGTACCAAAAGTACGACTTAAATCTTGAATCTCTTCGAGGTGATACTGACTGGAACACCATAAAATCTGACGATCTGCCTGAGGTACATCTCTGCTAGCTGAGCCATCGACTGATCAACTCTGAATGAGAGAAAGTGAGCCACCTTCGTGAGCCTGTCGACTATAACCCAAATAGCATCTCTACCGCCGGGGACCTAGGTAATCCAGTTACAAAATCTATAGTTATATGCTCCCACTTCATTCTGGAATCGACAAGGGCTAAAGAAGTCCAGCTGGTCTATGATGCTCAGCTTTAACTTGTTGGCAAACCAAACACCGAGAGACAAACCGGGCTATCTCCTCTTCGTGCCATTCCACCAAAAGTGCTGGCGGATATCATGGTACATCTTTGTACCGCCCGATGAATCGAATACTGAGAACTGTGAGCTTCTTCCATGATCTCCTGTCTGATATCTCACTGGGTACACAAAGACGCCTTCCATGTCGAAGCGTACCATCCTTATGGATACATAACTCTGGCCGTTGTCCCGCCTCACACTCTGCTCTGAGCCGCTGAAGCTTAGAATCTAATAACTGAGCTAACCTAATCCTTTCAACTATAGTGGACTGAACTTGCAGACTGGCTATCAATGCCACATTGGTAGGAAGAACAACTTCTATACCCATCTTCTAAAGATCTGCTATTAACTCTGGCTGCGCTGTTGGAAAATAAGCTCTGGCTCTCCTACTCAACGCATCTGCTACTACATTGGCCTTCCTGGGTGATATTGTAGGTTGACATCAATCACAAGTAGCTCTAGCCACCTTCTCTGACGCATATTGAGATCCTTCTGGTGAACACATACATCAGGCTCTTGTGATCGGTAAAAATCTCACCCTATCTCATATAAGTAGTGTCTCCAAAGCTTAAGTACAAACACTACTGCTGCCAACTCCAAGTATGGGTCGGGTAATTCCTCATGATCACGAAGTTGATGTGACGCATAAGCTATTACCTTCCCATTGCATCAAAACACATCCTAAACCTCTGCCTGAAGCATCACAATATACTAAAAATCCTCTGGTCCCATTTGGAAGCGTAAGAATAGGTACCGTCATCAAGCATCACTTCAACTTCTAAAGAATCCTGACATTCTGCTGTCCAGGCAAACTGTGCATCCTTGCGGGTCAACTGGGTCAATGGCGCTGAAATCTGGCAAAGTTCGAAATAAATTGCCTTGCGGTAGTAGCCGGCCAAGCCAAAAAAGCTGTGAACTTCGCCCCTGTGCTGGGTACTGGCCATGTCTCAATGGCTACTATCTTCTAGGGATCCACCTCTACTCCTCCTCTGGTAATAATATGACCCAAGTACGAAATGCGATCGAGCCAGAACTCGCATTTACTGAACTTGGCATATAATGGTGCTCTCTGAGAATCTGGAGGACAACTCTGAGATGCTGCTCATACTCCGCTTCACTCTTGCTGTAACCAGGATATCTTCTATAAACACAATCACGAACTGATCCAAGTATGGCATGAAAATATGATTCATGAGGTCCATGAATACAGCTGGCGCATTGGTTGCTCCAAATGGCATAACAAGGAACTCCCAATGCCATATCTAGATCTAAAAGCTGTCTTCGGGATGTCCTGCTCTCTGACTCTGATCTGATGGTTTTCGACCGTAAGTCAATCTTCGAAAATACTGCTGCCCGCTTGAGTTGATCAAACAAGTATCTATTCTCGGGAGAGGGTATCTGTTCTTGATTGTACTGAGTTCAAGATACGATAATCTACACATGATCTGGACGTACCATTCTTTTTTTCACAAGAAGCATTGGGGCTTCCAAGGCGATCCACTTGCACGAATGAATCCCTTGGTCCTGAGTTCTTCAATCATCTTGTATAATATTTCTAACTCTGACGGTGCTATCCTGTAGACTCTCTCCAACACTGGGGCTGTCCCTGGGTTCAAGTCAATGGTGAACTCAATCTCCCTCTCTGGTGGCATACCTGGAAGCTCCTTAAAAAAATTGGGAAACTCTCCTACAATTTTGGAAAACTGTTCTGCTACTGCCACTGCCATCCGCAACTGGAGGTGAAGGTTCTACTCCGCCTCAGAAGAATGAAAACTCTGGCTCACAGGAATACTAAAAATAATCTTACCGATATGACAATCTAATCTAGCATACTGGTCCCTCAACCAATCCATCCCTAAGACCACATCAATCGGTCATCGAGAATTCTATCAATCTAGCGAAAACTCTCTACCGTTAACTATGATCCGACATGAGAAAAATACTCTATCTACTCCCAAAGACCGTTACCAGTAAGTATATTGAGCCTTACTGGTAATGACTCGGGCTCCTGTCCTATCCGTGTCGCAAATCGTGCAGACATAAATGAATGCGATGCACCAGAATCAAATAATGATGATGCTGGAAAGGAGTTGACGAGAAAAGTACCTGCCACTACCTCACCTGATGCTAACTCCTTCTCCACGGTCAAACCATCACTTGACCGTGCCCTCAGGGTGCTGGTCCCCTATGCTGGAAACCTCTCTGGCGGTTCTGGGTCAGAACTTGGACTTGTGCATACTGTGGGGGTTCTGCTGCTGAAATGCTTGAGCCTGAGGCGGTAAGGGCCTCAAAAACGGGTACTACTGCTGCTGTTGGACTGGTACTGGGGATGGTCCCCGAACTGAGGGACTGAAAAGATCGAAGAAGAGGAACTCCCCCGGTTCGGGCAGTTCCCAACCCTGTGGTCCGGTGCTCCAAAACCAAGCAATCCCTGTGCTCTGCGACATTCTGCCACCACATGTCCTGGCTTCCCACAATGAGTGCAATCCATTACGGAAGACTGCTTCTGCTTCTGCTGCTGAGGGTTCGTCGGGATTGAATACTGAATCGACGTCACTGAGGCCGCCCGCCTCGGAGTTCCAATTATCAAAGCCCTTGCTGCCAGGGTTGGTACGAAAGACTGATTCATATGGCCATGAGATCGCTTCGACCTCCGGTCCTATCCATGATCCTCTGGGAGGTATACTCGTGCTTTCTGGATGCTCTCAATACCGCATAAAAAGTCTGATGCTCAAACAGCTCCACTATCAATAAAAACTCCAGGTGGAGTCCTTGCTGGAACCGCGGGCTCTGTGGAACTCGGTCGCTACCAAGGTGGGAGCAAACCGACTAAGTCTCGAAAACTCGGCCGCATATCCGTCGACCGTCCTGCCCATCTGCTTCAGATTGGTGAACCTCGTCTATAGATCGTATCGAGCTACAACATCGAAGTACTTGGTCTAGAATCTCTCAAAAATACGGTCTATGCAATAGGTGCCACTAATCCAACGGCCTGCCGCCCACCAGCTGCAGGCAATATCCAATAACTGCATGAGTACTACTGCCACCTTCTCATTCTCGGGCGTCTTCGTCGCTTTTAGAATCACTTTTGTATCCTTCAGCCAAACATCTACGGCAATAACATCTTCGCTACCATCGAAGAAGGGAGGGTTCAAGCGCTTGAAGCTGTTGGCTGCTTGGTTCCCTTGATGACCGCCTCTGTTCAAAGTATCTTGTACTGCCTGGAGTAGGTCATCGTCTCGTCGATCTTGAGATGCTAACAATGTCCTGATGAGACCCACCAAGGTGCCATCATCGGGCTCTACAGGCTGGACTGGCTGAAATGGTGGCTCTTGACCCCCAGTAGGCATGACTCTAGAGGCTACTCCTAAATGCTGGGCTTGATCTCCAGGTTGCTACTGGCCCATAGGAGGTGCTCCGCCTTGCCGATCGGTAGGACCAAGAACAATGCCGCTGAAGAAAATAACACAGGGAACAATAAGGAAGGACCAGAACAGATCAAAGTACAAGCATGTGATCAGGTCAAGAATTTAGAGATTCAGAGGATATGAGCAGAGATCAAGGACGAGTGCTGATTGAGACATCTATTCGGTAAACCCTCACATATCTTGATTCACAAGGCCTGCATGGGCCACCACTTAAACCATGTAACGCCCAGAAACCAGAATACTGGAGAGCGGGGGCATACATAGCCAGCTACGTATATTAAAATGGAATCCACCTCGCTATACAGTCACTGCTGTCTAGATACATGAGGGTTTAACTACAAGCCATCAGTCTCTTATGGTCACGAACAAGCCTATTGTCTCAATCTCAAGCAAGTAAAAGCAGTCACAAGATTTTAGAGCATCAAATATACAATAGTAAGGCGTCCCATATATTACATATTTGGATGATCATGAAGCTAGTCGTACAAAAGGTGAAGACTAGCAAGAGTTTCAGTCATACATGATCAACCATAGGATTCGTCAATCATGTTACAGCCCGTAAGCAGACAATAAGTAAAGTGCAATATGAGCTAACACATGCTCGCCGGCTAAACACCTCAAAAGAATATTTTTACAATAAAGTGGAAGAACAAAAGGAAAACCCACCCGTTGTCTTGGTTACGCCTGGTGGTCACCATCTGGCTGGAGAGTAGAGAGATCCTCTGGAGCTACTCCGATATCTGGCCATACAAAACCAGCTGGGTCAGACCCCAGAAAGAGCAAGTGCCACAAAGGAGGCTTCATTTAAGAACTAAAACCAGTAATTAGCATAAAACATAATTAAATAATAAAGACTGAAAAAATATAGAAAATCATGACGATATACGATAAGATAACCATGGGACTATTCGGATAACCGAGTTACAACCCTTAAACCAAACAAGGACTAGGGTTGTAATCCTTCGTCTGAACGGAACATGGTTTCCACCATTTATTGATAAAGTAAAGCACAAACAATCAAGTCACGTAATAACTTTATACATGATCAGAACAAGATTAGACTGGTTAGACTCCATCCAATCAATCATGGCCAAGCAATGAGTACGGCTTGATACTTTAACTAGCTAGGGTTATCACATGCCTAGTTACTAGCTAGATGCAATGAGATGTTCCAACAGCCACAAGCCCTGCAGACCATCTAGGCTATCCGGACGCAAATTAGGGGTTGAATTCATGTGGGTACATTGTCCAAAGAACACATGTACCCTTAAGTAGCTTGAAGGGTGCAACACATGACAGTGTACTGGAAATGTGCCATACTCGACGGCAGGCTACAGATCCCATGATGGGGCGCCCAGATAACGGGATTGCCTGTAGCTGGGAAATCTCTTTATGACTACTGGATTATTCTAATTATTAGCCTTAATCAGTTTAAGTAGGTACCCCTGACCGTGGTACTCAGGGGTCCCTGCCGTAGACATGATGCAAGACCATACTGGTTCACTTGTATAGACACAATCGTCCATGGTGTCCAAGCCACTCATTCTTGTCATGTCATGCTAGCCGTCGCAACAGCTTTCAATAGTTCCCATCATGCTTGCTTGTCATGTCATGTCATGTTTACTTCATACCATGCCGTGTACAATTATCATTTCAAACATGTTAAATAAATTCGTGATTATCAAGTTCATGATAAAAGGTGTCAGGATATAAAGGGGCAAAGGCGTACGCCATATGGGCTCAAGTCTCTACGCACGTACTACTACGCTAGGCCAAGGGGCCTCAAGTCTCTACGCGCGTACTACTACGCTAGGCCAAGGGGCCTTAAGCGTAAAGTGGCCTTACGCTAGCAAAAGCAAGGTGAGATAGCTCTACGCGAGTAAGGGTGCATGCGGGTGGAGTTTTACGCGAGCCAGGGCTTCACGTTAGCAAGCCGTAGGCAAGCGAGGCTCTACGCGAGTGAAACTCTACGCGAGCAAGCTCTACGCGAGAAAACACTCGAGCGAGACTCTACGCACGCGAGAGTCTGCTCGAGCCAGAGTCTATGCGAGCACGATTCTACGTGAGCGGGAGGGCCCCGAGCGTAAAGTTCGAATGATCTCGGCGTAGGACGGAGCACGTTGGCACGAAAATGCGTGTGCGTAAAAGGTTGAATAATACGCTATCATGTAAAATGTGGGCGTAAAAGCTAAGTACTACGCTAGCACGTAAGGACGTGTGCGTAAGGCTGAAACACTATGCTGGTACATAAAACGTGGGTGTAAAACTTTATCTTCTCTCCATGGCCAAGACAAACAGGCGTAAAAGCTCACGAACTCAAGCAAGCCCCATCTCGGTCAAGTCTCGATGAAATCCAACCATTCCAAAACCAAACTTGCGTAACATCAAAATGTCTACCACATGGAACTCTCAGTTTTTGCAAACAAGCCAGTTTAGTAGATCAAACCATGAAAATGAAAGAATGCTAAAACCTAGATCTACAAAAATCTATGCATCGAAATGAGAAAAGCCAAGGTCTAAAGTAGTTTGAAATCAGGCAAGGAAGCTAAATGATCCATAAAAGCATGGTGTTCTCTTGTGATAGCAAGTTGCACTTACCTACGGTTGTGTGGATGGAGAAGGAGATAAAGAAGAAGAAGAGAAGAGGAGTAAATGAGTAATGAATGAAGAGAGAGAATGGTTGTTGGGTGAATAAATGAGGGAAGGTGGTAGGTAGGGGTTTGCATATCAACCTAAACCAAGCCCAACCAAGCCGAACCCAACAGAACCCAATGCAGGCCAAGGCCAGGATAAACCATATGAACCAGGAAATGCTAACTAACCCATGCTAATGCAAAACCCAGACTAGCCAGTCAAGACAAGTCGAACCAGGATGAACCCAAAATAAACCAAGGCAAGATTAAACCAGGATCAAGCTAAGCAAGACAAGTCTAATTACGGGTTGTGATTCCATACACGTATACCAAAATACGTAATATAAACCACGGGCGTTATAATCCCTAAGCCTAAAATTTGTAGAGTTTGTAGAAAACCGAGTCACGATTTTCGTAATTGTAAAATACGAAGCGACCTAGCGAGAAAGAGCCAATGGAATCAAATGAACTAAGCAATACGTCGTTGATTTAATTATCGTTATGTACTTTTTTTTTTCTTTTTTCATTTACCCAACTTTTATTGTTGATTTTCCATAAAATTCTTCCAAATGCAGCAAAAAACTTCTTCATGACAAAAAAATATTATATAGCAGCAAGATTATGAAACAATCTAGCAAGATTATGAAATATTAATACCAGAAATCCTATATTTATACTTACACTTTTTTTTCCTTTGGCGCACCGAACCCTCCTAGCAAAATTTCTAACATTGAACAATATGCATGTGAATTTGGCATTCTGATTGCTGAAAAACAAATATAGACCCATAAACTCCATAACAACTGAATGCTAACCAGAAAGATGACTCCATACTGCATAATCATTGTGCAACATTGAATCACCAGAAGTTTACAATGGCTCAAGAATATGGCACTAATTATTAAATAGAAAAGGGGCCCTGCTCTACATTAACATTATGCAGACTAGAAACTAACTTCGACCATTTGTTTTAGCCCTAAAAAATCAAATAAAGAGATTCTATAATGTAAGTAAAACCATGGTTTGGGGAGCACCAGAAGGTCACATTACATCATAATTTAGAAGAAAATATTATATCAAAATGGAGCCTGTAGATAGCATCGTGCAAGCCAGAAACCAACTCTAACCTGATTACTAACTTATTTCAATAAAAAAAACCCTAAGATGTAAGACATCGCAAAAGCTCCAAAAGGTCACATTAAACATCATGATTTGGAGTTGTAAAATATCGCTTAATAACCAAATAGTATAAAAAAGCATAAATTATTGAATAATGATTAATTATACTCATGACAGCAACTCCAAATTCACATGCATATGGGTCTGTATTCCTAAACATTTGTTACAAACAAATGAACATATTTTATTAGATAAAAGAAAATAAATATTCCATCAACTTCCATCTTCACCCACAGAGTGGACTCCTTTCGACCTTTGCTGCATATTTATATTGTTGCGCAATTTGGATTCTTCTGCATTGTGCTTTGAAGATGCAATCCATACAGCAACTTTGCGCATTTCCAATTTCGAATCAAACTGCATATAATAAACATAATATCAGAAATATTGCTCTAAAAGTGTAAGTATTTGAAGACATATTTTCAGACTTACATTAAAAGAACGGGAGTCCAAACTACATCCGTCTTTCATGAATAAAATTACAAAATTACCACAATCAAATGTATTGTCCTGGCGGAGAACAAGAGGATGATGGATTATGGAGAAATTAGAAAAGTTGAACCTAGGATATCTCAACTTCCAAATCTCTTCCTCGAGAATGAGATCCAAGTTTGAAAGCTATAATTACCAGAATACAATATGTATTAGTATACCGCGAATCTAGTACGCAATTCATAAAAATTTATGAATATGAGCTTACTATTTCTTTTATGACTCCTTTGTCATAAATTGCCTCACTTGTAGATGAAAGGGAGTCCAAAACTTTAGCAGTCTTTGTCTTAACCATAACTCTTGCAAGAGTATAGTGGTCATGCATAAGGATGGGTATGTATATCTGAATCAGGATTAATTAGGTCAAACAAATTAATCAATTTTCAGTAAATTAGAATTTCAATTTTAAACAGAAATAAATTAATACCTCATTATAAATGTTTAAAGATCCCATGTAATCCTTGAAATATTTGTACTTCTTCCATATTTCATGAAAAGGTTTGTTAGATGGAGGTAACGTTGCTCTCTATATACACATCAATTAATATATTATGAACGACAAACAAACAAGACAAAATTGTTAGTGCATAATCATTAAAGAATAAAATTCTCACCCACCATTAACTTTAATGATAAATACCATACATTAGCTTTATTGACAGTTCTTCTTCGTTCCTCCGAGGTTAGAAGAGCAGAGACCAGGCTTACTATTTGCCATTAAAATATCAAGAACAAAATTACAGATGAATTGAACTTGATTGCAAACTCGCTTGTACAAGAGAAAGCCTAGAAAAAAATCCTAGGAAACAATCTAAGTATAATTGTTTAATTTTTGATTCTGAGGGGTAACGATGGAGGCTCAGGAAAGTATAGCAACTCTGCCTTACTTCTTGGACTATTGGACACAGTATTTGCTCTTGAAGAAATTTGCCAGCCTTTGGTTGCCAACCTCCTGCATGGGTGTGGTACCCTGCTATTTATAGTGATTATGGGATAAAGTATATTTTGGGCCGCATAGATGGTCTCGTGGCCACATAGCTATAACAACACACGAAAACTCGCTCTTTGGCTACCAGCTGGTGGTTTATTGAGATTTTTTTTTTTGTTGCAGCAAATCTGGGTGGTTGAGGCTTGGCCAACTTGCCATGTGTCCCCCCACAGAGTAGAGCCTGGATCATTTTAGCCGCATAGTGGCCTTAGGAGCCTTTCTTCTGCGGCTCGACTCCACTTGGCCACATGGGATCTTCGGGAGCATTCCTTCCGCGGCTTAGTTTCACTTGGCCACATGGGATCATCGAGAGCCTTGCTTCTGCGGCTCGAGTCCACTTAGCCGTATGAGGTCTCCAGGAGCCTTGCTTCTGCGGCTCGGCTCCACTTGGCCGTATGGGATCTTCGGGAGCATTCCTTCTGCGGCTTGGTTTTACTTGGCCGCATGGGATCTTCGAGAGCCTTGCTTCTGCAGCTCGAGTCCACTTAGCCGTATGAGGTCTCCAGGGGCCTTGCTTCTGCGGCTCGGCTCCACTTGGCCGTATGGGATCTTCGGGAGCATTCCTTCTGCGGCTTGGTTTTACTTGGCCGCATGGGATCTTCGAGAGCCTTGCTTCTGCAGCTCGAGTCCACTTAGCCATATGAGGTCTCCAGGGGCCTTGCTTCTGCGGCTCGGCTCCACTTGGCCGCATGGGATCTTCGGGAGCATTCCTTCTGCGACTCGAGTCCCCGTAGCCGCATGAGGTCTCCAGGAGCCTTGCTTTCGCGGCTCGGCTCCACTTGGCTGCATGGGATCTTCGGGAGCATTCCTTATGCGGTTCAAGTCCACTTAGTCTCATGAGGTCTCCAGGAGCCTTGCTTCTGCGGCTCGAGTGCACTTGGCCGTATGGGGTCTCCAAGAGCATTGTTTCTGCAGCTCGAGGCCACTTGGCCGCATGGGGTCTTCGGGAGCCTTGCTTCTGTGGCCTAGATCAACTTAGCCGTATAAGGCTCATGCGGCTCTTCCTTCTGCGGCCTGGATCAACTTGGCTGCATAACGCCTATGTGGTCAGCAACAATTTTGAGAGAATTTTGTTTGTCTCTCTTTTGATTTCTCAATAAAGATAAATTTGACCGATCCTCCTCCTTGGCGAGTGCTAGCACTGCGGATTATGGATCTCCTTGTTCGAAGAAGATTTGATGATGAACTTCCTCAAAAGATTGTGATGCGCCGGACTGAGACAATGCGCTTAACTGAGACATCTGAGTAATGCATCTAGTTGAGAGTAGGCCGTTATGAAGTCTTCAATTGGCATCATGCTTCCGAGATGATGTCAGAAAGACGGAGCAGGTTGCGGTCGCTGGAACACAGACTATCTTGGTGATGGAGCCACTGTCTTGTGGCAGTAACAGTTGGTGGCGACTTGGGTGCAATGATGTCCTAGAAAGGGCTCATTGCACGCCAAGATTGCTTCTCTCTCCTTGTGTTTGTGAATAACCACCTCATGAAAGTCAAGAGCAGATTGATCTACCTTTGCATCCGTCTTATGGGCCCGGGTATCCCGAGCGTCCGGGTGCATAGGTATCATATTTGTTCCCTGATCTGAGGCTAGTAAAAGCACTTGCTCTCGATTATTGTAGGAAGACTTTTGGGCATATTTGCTCCCTGATATGAGGCTAGTAAAGTACTTGCTCTCGATCGTTGTAGGGAGACTTTTGGGACCTATCCTGTCTGTTTACCGCAGAGAGCTGGATACGGGAGGTTCTGTACAACTTTCCATCAGGGGTCCATGTAACAGTTAACGGTACCTGCTGACGGTCAGCAGATTGGACAGTTGACTGGGCTTGTTGAGCCCGCACTACCATAGACTTCTTCGACTTAGCACCCGAAGGTACGTAGTAAGAAGAGTCCAAGTTGCTGCCTTGGATTTTTTTGTACTAACCCTTGAAGGCGCATAGTACTCAGGATCCAACTTTATCCTTGCCAAGATGGCAAATGAAGAACTTGTAGCCGATCCAGAAGAAGAAGCACTGTTGCAACTTTTTGTGGCTCTAACGGGCTCCCTGGATACGGGCTTCCTTTTTTTTCTTCTTTTTATTTTGGTGCCCTTTTTAAGGGAGGTAAGGGGGCTGTATATATAGAATGGAATGAGCCCTTTCTTCTTCTCCTTTCCGATGTGGGACTAAAAGCAATATCCTCTTTTCCATGCTTTCTACAAGACCCCCTTCAAAGTTTTTAAATTACAAATTTTGAATACTTTGAATAAGAAGCATGGGCAGTAGTGTTGTTTAGGTATGACAATCCTGTCAGAGGTACCATGGACGTGATAGGTTTGGGTACTTCCATTAGGGATTTTATGTGGACTTATCATCCTTTTGTGCATCTGAAAATATGAGCAATAGGTTTGAACGATTTTTGTGGACCTATTACCCTTTTGCGTACTAGTGGTGCGGGTAATAGATTAAAATGATTTTTGTGGACCTATTACCCTTTTGCGCACTGGGGGTGCGGATAATAGATTAGAATGATTTTTGTGGACCTATTACCCTTTTGCGCACTGGTGGTGCGGATAATAGATTAGAATAATTTTTGTGGACCTATTACCCTTTTGCGCACTGGTGGTACGGGTAATAGGTTAGAAACAAAACCTAACATAGGTAATATGGACGTGATAGGTTCTGTGGTTTTAACACCATGATTTTATCCCAAATTGGGTACATATGTTAAGTTAGGAGATTATCTATATCAGAGGTAATATGGACGTGACATACGATAATCATGAATAATTTTTGGTGGATCTATTACTCTTTTGCGCAGTGATGGTACGAGTAATAGATTTTGAGACAAAATCCAACAGAGGTAATATGGACGTGATAGGTTCTGTGGTCTTAACACCATGACTTTATCCCAGATTGGGTACTGGTGCTAAGTCAGAAGACTATCTGTATCAAAGGTAATATGGACGTGACATACGATAATCATGAATAATTTTTGGTGGACCTGTTACTCTTTTGCGCAGTGGTGGTACGAGTAATAGATTTTGAGACAAAACCCAATAGAGGTAATATGGACGTGATAGGTTCTGCGGTCTTAATACCGTGATTTAATCCCAAATTGGGTACATGTGTTAAGTCAAGAGACTATCAGTATCAGAGGTAATATGGACGTGACATGCGATAATCAGGACCAGGAAGTTTGCTCAGAGATGGAAATAAGCCTGGTAAACTCCGACGGGGTGAAGCATTAGGGTGGAAGTTCAGAGGTATTAGTATAGATGACTTGTCACCCAGGGGGGTGCAATGTGAATCCACTCAGAACTAAAAGAGTGTAAGTTCAGAGGTACTTGGTGTACATAACTCGACAGTCTGGGAGATTTGGTGGTTTGAGGATAGTATTTTTTTTGGGAGCTTATTGTTTATGGGCATCATGAGCAAGTCTCCATTTTGTTTCGCGAGTCGGTATACGCCGTTGGAGAATACGGTCTCGATGATTAATGGACCTTCCCATTTAGGCTAGAATTTGTCGACGGTTTTGTGATGACCATCGGTCTGCGAACGGCCAAGACGAGATCGCCTACTTGGAATGTCCTCTGCTTGACTTTCTTATTGAAGGCCCGAGAGATGCATGCTTGATAGAGCTCGATGCTTTGTTGAGCTTGCAAACGCTTCTCGTCTAAGGCTTCCAATTCTTGTAGACGTTGGCGGTAGTTATCGTCCGACATCAACCAGTAAGTAAGGGCCACGCGAAGCGAGGGGATCTGGGTCTCCAATGGAGAACTGCCTCGCTCCCGTACACCAGAGAGAACGGTGTATTTCCTGTAGCTGTCCGACTCGTAGTGTGGTACGCCCATAAGTATTCGCCCAGCTTTTCATTCCAGTCATGCTTGTTTAAAGATACGAACTTTTTGAGAAGCTTGATTATGGTCTTGTTAAAAGCTTCAGCCAGACCATTAGCCGATGGGTTGTATGCCGTTGAAGCCACATTCTGAATCCAATTCTTGTCACAGAATCTGTAGAAGGCATGGCATGTAAACTGCAGACCATTGTCATGAATGATCCTCTGGGGCAGTCCAAAACGGTAAATGATGTGATATTTTATGAAATTGATCACGTTTGATGTCTTTACCTCTGCCAGCAGAATAGCTTTCGCCCACTTGGAGAAGTAGTCGGTGATTGCAAGTATAAACTGGTGTCCCCTAAACGACAACAGGGTGATTGGGCCAATGATGTCCATTCCCTATACTTCAAATGGCCAAGAGGCCACTGTTGGGTACAAGAATTCGGATGGCAGATGTATGAAGTCTGTATGGATCTGACAAGACTTATACTTCTTTGCATAATCGACAGTGTCTGCTACCATCGTAGGCTAGTAATAGCCCATCCGACGGAGACAGTCCTGCAACTTTGGGCCATGTTGGTGAGCCCCGCAAACGCCATCGTGAGCCTCGCGTAGGGCTTCTTTGGCTTCTGCATTTGACAGGCATCTTAACAGTAACCCGTCGTAGGATCGTCGATATAATATTTTTATTTTTGTGTCATAGAAAAATATGAGAGAACGCCTTCTGATTGAAGTTGCTTCTTTCACATACTCAGGCAGGATTCCGTAGACTACAAAATCGATGAACGAAAGTCTCCAGTCTTATACGTCATTGGCTATCTGGGCAGAGTAACTCGTACCTAGTTGAACGTTATTTTTGGGACAGACCAGCTCATGGCCTATCACGTCGACTAGATAATGAGCATGATTTGGAACCGCCAAAGAAGTAGCCAGGCCTGCTAGAGCATCGGCTTTAATATTTTAGAGCCTAGGTACATTCTCTATAAAGAACCCTTCCAAGGTTGCAAAGATGGCAATTGCTGTCTGATGGTAAGGAATCAGGTCCGCGTTGTGAACCTTGTATGAGTCTCGGATTTGATTAACAATCAACTGCAAGTCACCATATGCTTCTAGGTATTCGACCCCCACTTCTTTTGCGAGTCGGAGCCCGATGACTAGAGTATTATATTCAGCTACATTGTTTGAACATGGTTCTGTGAGAGAATATGCCCGATTGACCACCAATCCAGAGGAAGAAATTAATACTATTCCGACTCCAGTGATGATATCACCTTGGGGCCCCGTCCTTGAAGCACAGTCAAAGAACATTCGCCAAACATCATCATGTGAAGTCATGTTTGAGTTAACGACTTCGTCACGGATTTCTTCATAGATTCTGGCTATTTTTGAGCCTGGATGGGCTGCTAAGAAGTCGGCCATGGCTTGACCTTTGACAGCCTTCTGAGGAACGAAAACCATGTTGTTGGGGGATAACAGTATCGCCCAGGTGGCTAGACAAGAACTGAGTGCACCTGGCTTGGTCATAAGAACCCTGAGGGGGTTAACCCGTGAGACAACATGGATGGTCTGCCCTGTCGCATAGTGTCTTGTTTTCTGAATGGCGAACACCAAGACAACGCATTCCTTCTCCACGGTGGTGTACCTATGCTCCGGCCCCACCATCATTTGGCTGAGATAATAGATGGCTTGTTCGTGTCCTGCGTCATTGTTCTGTGCTAGCAAGGCACCGAGGGAGTGTTCCATTGCCCGTACATAGAGCAGGAAGGGCTTTTTGGTGACCGAGGCTACCAGAACTGACGGATTCGATAAGTATTACTTAATGTCATCAAATGCGCGTTGACATTCTTCATTCGATACGAAAGAGATGCCTTTCCTTATGAGTTGTGTGAAGGGTTAACATCACCCTGAGAGGTTAATATGAACCTCCTGATGTAGGCTAGTCTTTCCTGTAGACCGTAAAGTTCGCGGAGGTTCCTCGGTAGACTCATCTCCAGGATTGCTTTTATCTTATCGGGGTCTATATGAATGCCCTGGGAGGTAATGACAAAGCCCAAAATTTTTTTGCTGGACATGCCCAGGAAGGACTTGGTGGGATTAATCTTCAGATTTTGCGCTCGCATAAGGTCAAACGCTGTCCTCAAGTCGTGTAAGTGATCACCCTTGGAGCGGCTTTTAACGTCGATGTCGTCAACGAAACACTCCACCGTCATGCGCAAGTGATCTCTGAAGATGACACTCATGGCTCGTTGGTATGTAGTACCGACATTCTTTAGGCCGAAGGGCATGACTGTGTAACAAAACTCGCCGATCGGTGTTCGAAATGACGTATGCTTCTCGTCATCTAGAGATATTTTGATTTGATTGTACCCCGAAAAGCCATCCATAAAGGACATGCGCTCGAAGCCACACGTATTGTCGATCATTATGTCGGTGATCGGAAGAGAAAATTCATCCTTAGGACATGCCATATTCAGATTGCGGAAGTCGATGCAGATTCAGATTTTTTCGTTCTTCTTGATGACTGGAACTATATTAGCTACCCAGTCTGGGTGCTGCTCCTCGCGGATGAAACCGCTAGCTATAAGCTTGTTTACCTCCACTTCGATGGAGTTCATGATGTCTGGACGGAACCGCCGTTGCTGTTGTTTGACTGGTTTTGCGTCCGGATGAATATTGAGCTTATAAAGTGCGATCTCGGGATTTAGCCCTGGCATGTCTTCATAGCTCCAAGCAAAAACGTCGATATGTTCTCTGACGAGTTGCAACAGCGACTCCTGCTCGTCGTCCGTCAGGCTTTTTTCTGACGAAGATTGACGAAGTCGGCGGTAGAACGAGACGTGTCCAAGCCAGCCTACGCTGCAAAGTCGACGATAGAACGCTGTCACGGCCAAAATGCTCAAAAATTACAAAATAATAACTTTATTGCTCATTCATATTTCTAAATTTATTACAACATTTACAACATTTATATTTGAAAGAAAATACAATGTCTCACAAAATAGTAAAATCAGTTAGTTCCATTATCTAGGTTGACCTCAGCATACCCATGCCTTTCCAGTGCTAAGAGTGATCACAGCTAAACTTGAAAAATGTTAGTTTCCAGTCAGGAATGGAACGAGTACAATCTCACAACAGAATCAATAAATGACAAAATCTATAAATCTGTAATAATACTGAGATACATGATAAGGGATAAACAGGAAATCATGGTAGGAATCATGCGAGTAAAAGCAGGGAGATATGGCACACAAGGCAAGCAATGACAAGAAACTATAATGTAGCAAGACTATATCTAATAAGTGATTTAAAATACACTTTCGACATGTAAACGACTAAGAGGTAAATCCGGCACCCCGTACGTGAGTTGTGCGACTGCTATCAGGCAAGAATAGACAATTTGGGGATATTTTTGGGTATGTTTACATGTCTACTAGTGTACTTCTCCGCCCGGCTAGTACCCATGGATTCAGATAGGTCACGAATACGAAAATAAATTGGTCACGAACAACATGCAAGAATCCATAACTATTATCTCGTGTGACAAGCGTGTCAAGAATCAACATGATATCAATATAAAATAATATTAAATATAAGAAGTATAGTGATAATCAAATACGAAAACTATCAGAGATGTACTCGCCTGAGGTCCTGTGCTGGTGAAACCGATAATACTATACCACTCAATGAGCCACAACAGTCAACACATGCAGAATTCTCCAGATATTGAAATAAACATTATCAACGTTTTCAGAATAGTCAAAGTAGCTAGAATGGCCTTTCCTTAATACCAATTCTGGACACAGGGGCAAAACGGTAATTTCAGGTCAAAACGGTGTCCGTCGTTGGACCCGCTTTGCACCGAAAAGTGTGCCAAAGTCTATGGTCTCTAAAGTCTTCAAACTATATGTCAACATGTCCGGTTTTCTGATACGAACCGAACCGTATGTCCAAAGTTGGATTCCGGCGGGCCGTGCACAAAATCGTCCATTGAGTCGGACCGTGGAACCCGCAAAACGGCGATCCGATCAACTGTCTCAGAATTGGACCAAACATGGCATATAGGACCAGAAAAACGATACGGTCCTATTGGCGCAAGTTTTGTCTCGATCTGACGAACATGCACAAAATAATTGGGAAATTTGTACAGAGATCGATACGATGAATTTCGACGGATACGTATCAAATTCGTCGCGCACACGCAACCAATTTAAATTCTGTCAAAGTCCACACGTCCATGAAGTCAATACACACCTTTCGATGCTTTCGGTTCGTGACCACATCGCCCGGATTGGCGGAATGCACGTCGTATCGAAGGAATTTCTAGTTTTTAAAATAGGTTTTTGGTAAATTTTGGGATCCGATTTCTCGGCGTGTAGTCGATGAAATTGACTTCTATAAAATGGGTTATGGAGCCCTGTATGTTGTCTATAACTGTGTTCAAGTAGAATTTCTAATCTGGCAATAGATCGATCGAAATCGACCTTCAAACGTGGATGAATGGACTGTTATTGGTCCTGTTTCGGGACAAATTTTTACCGAACTTTGGTTCGATTTCTCATCTAATACAGACGACTTCGATTTAAACTAATCGACAGAGATCAGAGTTGGTTAGGTTGTAATCGCACCTGCGCAATCGGGATGAAGTTTTGTCGATCGAGGAAGGAGAACCGCGGCCTCAAACATTGGTGTTTCGGTCCACTACTGTCGTACCTCTATCCACGTGCATGCGCACGCTGCCTCCGGCGGCTTCGGCCGCGTGCGACGGTGGCTCTGACGGCGGGTAGCCACCCAGGACCTGTCAACCCCTTGACCAATTTTATCATCTCGTATATTTACTATTATTTTTTTTTAATATATTGGTTATGCTTTACAAATTGTTTACTTGAAATACCATAAAGGACCTAGAGGGATAATATAGTAATGCTAGGGACCTTAGTGTAAAATAGCCCTAATTTAAACTTCTCTTTTTCCAACGAATACCCAGATCCTGAGTATGGGTTTCGATTTGAAATAGGAGATATCTCCCTCCAAAGATCCTAGTAAAAATCAAATCAGATTAGTCCTTATCTTTTTGATATGATCAACACTAGTATCTCTTTTGAGGGATTAGTAGTTGACCACCAATCCCAGAACTTGGTACCCTGCTCCGTTCGAAGTCAAGAAATTCTAAATCATCAAGAGATAAACCAAATCAGAGTTTAAATTCCACCCCTCTATCCATTCTCTTCAGTCCCAGGCTAACTATATGTAGAGGGGTCAACCGACCTCTTACTCAAACCCTAAAATTTTCCCGGCACCTGCGAGTTGGTGAAGGACTGCTAACGAGAGGGTACGACAGGAGCAAAGGATTTGATCTCTCAAGAAAAGCAGGTAATTCTTTACAATCAATTTCATGATTCTCAATTATTAGAAGGGTTCATAGTAGCATTGGTATTTGTATTAATCCCTAAGTGAAATTGGATGAAAAGGCTTCGTTTAAGAGTTATAAGAATGGTTAGGAAGAGTATCAGGATTTGAGTAAAAATTGAGATAAGTATTATAGCATCAGATGTTGGCAATCGAAATATGGAACCATCAAAATAAGATATCCAGGTTTCAGTTTGGATACTTTATTTAGAACTCTCTCGACACCATGCCAATCATTCATTTTAGAGTCTCTGAATACCACATTCGACCATTTGTATCAGAGTAAACTCTTGACATCATGTTGTGTACTCGTGTATCAAGCACAGGAGTGCCCATGATACTGCTTCGAGTATCAAAGAAGGTGGGGGATATCCAGGGTAATCATATGCAATAGCACAGGGAGTCAGATTGTTTATATCAGTTTCACTTTGTACCAGTTTTTACTTCGTACCAATTGCTCTATGTGTTGTTCTGATTGGGAGTTATGGAGTGAACCATAGTAGGGACGTCAGTACCTGCGGTTGAATTAGAGCTTCGAATGCCCAGAGAACAAGTAAGTTTTCAGTTGTGAAACCAAAACTTCAAATTTCTGAACCTTGGTGTAGATCTTAAATTGTTCAATGAAATATGAGCAGTTGTATTAATGTTTAGGGGAAACTAGATTAATCCCAGAAGCAGTGAAATGTTAGGTCGATAAATAAATTGAGACCTCAATTCGACCTTGAAATCAGTTGGTGGGTTGTTCCAACTTCGAGTTTGAGCATCATGTTGATGCTGCCATCATATCTAATTTTTGGGGTGCCAACTGATACTTGGAAATCTTCTGGTATCCGACTGATACTCAAAATTTCCTCTGCGGTATACCGGGTATTAGATGAATGTTGGGATAATACTTAAGTATCTGATAACCGCAGTCAATAAATTAGGCAGGTAACATCTATACTCTATGATTAAATCCATAGTTTGAAATTCATACCTGGTAGAATATAGGCAAAGAGGGAAGAACGAATCAGGTGTCACAACAACACAGGTGGTCGTAGATCAATCGAGTACTAAGAACTCTGATACTCTTCCTGCTAAACATTGTATCGACTATTATCCAGTCACCCAAACCAGATGTCAGTAAACGCTGATACCCAGCTCGACACACTGGTATCATTAAGGTCGAACCCTGGAATCAGGAACTTCATGACTGCATCAAACACTACTTAGTATCATACACATACTTGGGGTATCCGGTTCTAAAGCCTTGATATCCTTTGACACCAACGACCCACCTCTGAATAACAGAGGTAACACCAGGTCCATGTGTCCAACGTTCCTCCCACCAGTTCACAGAGGCAAGTATGACCTTCATGATTTGAAATAGCCATTAACAATATAAGATTTCATTGGGGGTGAGTATATGGGGTATTTGGCCACACCTATCACAATAGTGATAGTTGATATCCAGGTTTTGAATTGATAGAGTAATAAGGGCGTTGTATCTTAGGTGATGCAGGGCAGCCAACAAGTACCTCTGTATCAGGCCTGATACGCGATAACCTAGACTGTAGAGGTGAGTTTATGCAACAGATCGATACTTGACATTAACCTGGGTTTTACTGATTTCTAATAAACACCCGATAGATGTCTGACCTATAGAGGAATCCAGAATGGTGAAGGTTGTATCAGTTGAGATACATGTACCATTTAGTAGTGCATACGTATACCAATTAAAGGTTGTGTGCATCAGCATCAGTATGGTGCAATGAGAGGATAGGGGCAGGTTCCATGGAGGGGACAATGGGAATGAGTAGTGTGTGTTCAGATATTTGTAAATCCTGTGCACATGAATGAGTATCAGTGACCTGGTAGCAGGGCAATGCCCAACAAGCACATAAGGGGGTTTGTAGCAAGATTGGGGTATCTACATTTTAAGGACCATTAGTAAATTGGTAAATGGTAGCATACAGGGCATAGAAAGGCCTATAGGAACATGAGAAACCATTTGGGATTTCCTGTAGGACAATATCAGTTGATAGTGAGAATAAGCACGTGCAATAATCGCAACAAATTGCAAGCTTGAGAATCCTACAAGCTGCTACACATGGCCATTTGCATCAGATTATATATCTGCATATGATGTTTCACTTATCTATAGTAATCAGTTATTTTGTATGATGGTGCCGTCACTTGTTTGCACCACCCTTCCTTAGAAATTCAGGCTCTGTGTTCTTCAATAAGTTGGTAACCTGAGATTCCCATTTTGTTAGATTCTTCAAACCAATTTGTGGCAACAGTAGATAAGCCATCCACTGTCTTGCATTTATGCAGGCTCATTACCCATGTTGTGTTTCAAATTACTTTTTGAAAACCTTGTTAATGCTTGGACAAGGAAATCAGTATTCATTCGATTGATAAGAAAAGGGAAAATGAGTGGCAGTCTAAGGACAGGTTGACTCTAGAGGAGTGGTGTCTCTATGGTCCAGTTTTGAGAATTAGACAGATGGAAGCATATATGCATAAAACAAGTCAACTTACCTGGGTAGGGAAATCAAATTCAATAAAGACAAAAGACTGAATACCTCAAATTAGATGAAATAAATTCTTGTTTTAATTTAGTTATTGACATAGTAAATTCACAAAACAGGTTACTTGGATATTGACACAGATTCTGACTCGTGCCAGCAGCTCAGGACCTAAGGCAAGTATACCTTGCCTTTCTATACAGCTTATTTACATGCACTGTCTCTTTATTATTATCCAGTTTTCTTATATTTTGCCATGTATCTTTTTATATCCTTTTTATATACTTGTATCATCGTTATGTAGACCGTGTTCACAGTTAGCTTGTATCTTTTTGGATATATTCTTTGAGCCTTGATCGAGTCGTGTCGTGAGTCGTGAATTGAACTGCTTTTTCCTTCGTGTCTTGAACCTTGAAGCTAACCTGCGAGTCCACGATAGGGACGAGGGTTAGTAGTTATTGGTCCACACCTGCGAGTCCACACTAGGGACGAGGGTGATGCTAGCCTGCGAGTCCATACTAGGGACGAGGGTTAGTGGTATAGGGTTACGCCTGCGAGTCCACACTAGGGACGAGGGTGATGCTAGCCTGCGAGTCCACACTAGGGACGAGGGTTAGTAGTAGAGGCTAGACTGCGAGTCCACACTAGGGACGAGTGTTAGTAGTTCAAACCTGCGAGTCCACGCTAGGGACGAGGGTTTGAGTATTCGTTTCGGCTATCCGTTGACATCTTGACATGAGTTCTCTAGTTCTTGTTCGGCAGTTCATCTGTGTGTAGACAGTGTATAGATTCGTGCTTTATTCATTGCTCAGTTTTACTTGTTCATTCTGTATTTACTCCATGCATAATAAACTGTTAGAAAGGCTCGTTTTTATGTATCTTGCTAGTCCTCTGAGGACCTGATGATCTCTTCAGGTTAGCCGAGTTTGAGTCAGGAGCAGGCGAGTGGATTTGAGATAGCTTCAGATCACGGCGCTTTGCAGTTGTGGTTACTTGGTTAGCAGGTTGTACTCAGTTGGTTTATTTCTTGTATTTCTCTATTTTTCCGTCTATTGGTAGTGGATTTGTGTCCACCGGACGTGACATTGAATCTTGGATATATTCAGTTATACTATTCAGTTTTCTTAGTATTTCATTGCTCATTGATTGATTCGATTATTCTGTAGATGAGTTATAGTTTTTCCGTGATTCTAGATTGCCGTGACTTGAGTATAGACAGCGTACTACCGCCGACACTGCGACGTAGGCTGGGCTTGGACACGCTTCGTATCCGAAAAGCGGGTACGGGTCGTGACAGGACCAGAGGACGGTGTGGGTTCGGTTAGGGTTTGCGTTCCTCGACCGATCTCTCGATTATATATGCGGTTTGTTAAAAGAAACCAAGCGGGAAGGGGAGACAGTTCCGCTCGGGATGCAGAGCTCAGCCTGGGAGTGGGGGACGCTCGGCTGGGCCTGGCCTTTGCAGAGCTCGGGCTGCTTTGGCTTGGGCCTGGGGCTGTTGCTATTTCTTTTTCTTTTTCTATTGCTTTTAATGCTTTACATATACACATATATACATTTATGTATACATACAAATATAGATATACTTATACATATATTTGCATATATACAATACATATATTTGCATATATACAATACATATATTTGCATATATACAAGTATAGATATACATATACATATATTTGCATATATAAAATAAAAGTATTTATAATTTATTTCTTTTTTTATATAGATATATTATATATAACTATTTACATTTATTTACATGTACATTTATACATATATGATAAATATCTATATACCATATAATATGCATATATTATATTTATATAAAACAAGTCTATCAAATAAGCTATCAAAATATATATATATATATATATATATATATATATATATATATATATATATATATATATATATATATATATATATATATATATATATATATATATATATATATATATATATATATATATAATATGCATATATTATATTATAATATAATATATGCATATTATATATATATATATATATATATATATATATATATATATATATATATATATATATATATATATATATATATATATATATATATATATTATATATATATATATATAACACACTTTAATTAAATATAAGAAATATTTATGAAATTTATATAAATAAGATATCTTAATATACACGTAATGCCTAGTATTTGTATACCCTAAATATATGTACCTATATATTCACCAGTATACATATAGCCTAGCAATTCTCACAATCCCAAAAGACATTTCCTAGGACATGCCATCATACACTCAGAAGCCAAATATCAATACACACATCTCACATACAAAGCCCATTTATATAAAATTACTTATTTATCTACTAAAATAAATACGCTAATTATATCACCCCATAATTATCTACACGGGTCTCTTTGGACGTACTATATGTCTACATGGGCTTGTGCTTGGTTTGTGTTCAGTCTGGGCCAACTTGGTACAATCGGGTCTCCTAAAATCATTTATTTTAATAAATAACTAATTATTTATAGAGGTTAACTCGTAACTTGGCCTGGTTTTCTTAGTTAGAATACACCTATGGCTCGGCATTCCCCTACTATGGCTAAACACTAGTCAAAGTACGCCACTGTACTATCCATGCCATGGTTTCTGGTCGTCTTGTACTTTAAAACTCAATCATGGCTAAAGTCATCCACCGTAAGAATTAACTAAATGATTAATTCTAAAATTTTAAAAATCACCATTTAAATCAAATAAATAATATAAAAAATATTTCAAAAATTTTCAGAAAGGGGAGCTACATTGGTCGCCGCTAGTCGGTGTATAGGGATGCCGAGGAGTTGAAGCAAGCTTTTTTGGGATAATGCTTATTGACGAGCCAGAATCGATGTGCATCCGATCCACCTTGATGTCGCCTGTTTATCCAGTATAGTACAAGGGGCGATGTCACGATCCGCTACCCAAATTGTTGGACCGGGCCGGTCACGTCCAGCCTACGCTTGAGATAAAGCGTAGTATGCTGTTCTAAAGATAAACAAGATAAGACCAAAGTGTGCTAACAGTTCTATATGTAGTAATGAGTCAGAATATATCCAAACACCAAAATCATCTCCTATATAAATATGTTCAAGTACATGGCCAACATGTAAAACTAGATACAGGTCCAGTCATAAAATACATATTCTGAAACATGACTACTCTCAAAAGTCCCGAGCAAATAAACAAACTATACGAGTTTCCCCGCAGGTACATCCTCGTAAGATAAAGGCTGATCCTCGATAGCAACTCCATAATAGGAATCACATAGCAACTCCTCCTCGGTAAGTATACCTACAACGTTTATCCTGTCAGGATGGAAGCAAGTACTGATTCTAACAAACTAAATGTACGAAGCATGAAATGAACTGAAGTGTAATAAACAAGAATCATGGCATATCACAATCTATCATGGCAGGGATATATATGTCATAGAGACAGATGTATATGTAATGTTTAAAACTGTAGCAGGTACATGATCGTCAATAGGTGTATAATGTGCAGGGGCACATAATAAAACTTTGCTTGCTTTGAGCTACGACGTAGTAACATATAAAAAAACTTTGCTTGCTACGTTAGAGGGGGTATGATCACGTACTCAACTATCAGTTTCCCATAACCCCGATTCTAAACATGTGAAAGATACGAGAATAGCATAAAACATGGTGGATACCGAGAGCAGTATAAAGCATGAAACATGTAGAGAGATATGGCTTGCAGTTTAGATATCGGTATTTAACATGGTTTATACACAATTCATTATATACTGTAAATAAAGTTTGTAGAGGTACTTGCCTCTAGCAAAGCAAGGTAGTAAAAAAATGCTATAGATGTCAGGTGTCTCGTCACTGTAAAAATAATATAAACTTAGTTTTCATACTAATTTAAACACTAACACTAGTGTGCTACACGACTCTCTGACTGGATACCTAGCCAAATGGTGAATTTTAGCATAGGAGACCAATATGGGGTAACCAATACCTAAACTAACTTTCTAGGGCCTTTACACTATGGTAGGGTGAGGTCCAATACAGCAATATCCCAAAATCACAAAATACATCGTAAGTCGTAATTAATCAATAATTAAATCAGACTGTATACTGTGTTCCAACAATTTTTAAGATAGACAAAAAACTCAATTATACATAAAATAAAGTGCCAGAATGATCCTTGTTAATTATAGAAATTTATATAATTTTTCTGGAATTTATAAACCCTCATATATATTTATTAAAAATCAGTAAACATAAGTACTCTAAAAATGAGTTCGGTTTTCCTATTTTTATAAAATGCCAAACTACTCTTTAAATGCTGGAAAAATTATATTAAATTAGCTAAATTAACATAGTATTTAAATACAATTTTCTCCATATTTTTAAAGTAATTAAAATATATATAAAAATTCAAACATAACAAGTAACAATTTCTAAAATAAATAAATAAATAATTATTATTTTATCCACGTATACGTGTAACGCCCTAGTTCCAAAATACTTGGGACTAGATACGTATCATGCCAGCTGTATACATACGAGTAAATAGACGACTCGTATATATACATAAGCTGTAAATGTAGAAAGCCAAGGCACTAAATATCACCCAAAATAAATAATGATATAAAGCAACTTTGAGTTTGTCATGTACATAATAGTTGGGCGGAGACAAAGTTCACTACCAACCAAATTAAATATGAAAAATATACAAGAAAAGAATTTAGCAAGCGAGAGCAAGTGACGAGTCCAAGAACAATCATCACGGAGGAAGTGGCCTTAGCTAGAGCACCTGCAAGAATCATGAAAATACACACCTGGAGAGATCACCAGGTCCTCAGAGGGACGTAACAAGACACATAATATCATGCCAATAAATTGAATAAAGCTCAAAAAAATATGCATGAGTAAAGGTTCCTAACCATTCTATGTGAATTTCAATTTAGAGGACAACGTTCTACCAGGGGCTGTCACAAGCAAGTAATAAAGAGTGACCAACAGTAGCGCTCATCCAAGATACTATCGGCCGGTAACACGTAGCGCTCATCCGAGACACTATCTCCCAAAATGTGTGTAAAATAAAAGTAGCCCTACGCTAGTAGCTGTCCCCTCCCCCCCAATGATACTATACGTGTGTCGTAACCATGACACACAAACACGTGTCATTTCCACCACTGTTTGAATATAGATAACTGTCAAGTCTTCTAATCATGCATCTATTGACAGTTATTTCTACGCATGCGCACGGGGGATCAGCCCACACGCAAGTGACCTCTATATGATACTCACAACTCTCACACAAACTCGTGTACCATCGTGACAAGTCAATAGACACACTAAATTTGATGGTAGTCCCTAACTCTAAGCCAATTTTATAAAATATAGTAATTTGCATCTACATATAATTTAGAAAGAAATAACTTGAAAATACACAACATGCATGATATTGAGCAGGAAATTTAAACAGTAAAGGCAAGGTTTCTTGCCTGGTGTTACGTCTGGTGTGATGCAATGATCCAACAAGTCAGGTTCTGTCCAACAGCCATGGTCGATGCAACATGGTCCGAATTCGCGAGAAAAGATGAATTTGGAATTAGTTACGATTAAGGTTGACAGACAGTGAGGATGTGCGAAGAAAAGTATTTATACCCTTTCATGAAATATTCATACTAGTTGAAAATATCTTTTATTAGCCAAAATAATTTTAATAACTACTTGAAAATAATCTATATATTATTTATATATATACACAATTTTTAGGAAGCTACATTTTTATTTATATCCATATATAAATAATTGAAGAAAAATGGAAAAATAATTTAAAAATTTAATGAATATTTGAAACCCGTTTAAGAAATATCTACCTCTACTATAACGAAAAATAAAAGATTATTACTAATAATGGGTCAAAATAATATATGTAAAGTATTTTGGAAAAATCATAAAAATTAGTTTATAAGTCCCAAATTGTCAAATATCGATATTGTATATATCCCTCCTAAATAAGTTTTAGTAATATCAATAACTATGTTAATAATAACAAGAATCATAATAATGCAATATCAATTGGCAAAATATTGATATTAATAATTAATAATAATAAATAAATACTATATAATAATAATAATAATAATAATATAATAATAATAATACTATAAACTTCTGAAACTATTAATAATAATAATAATAATAATAATACTTTTTATTACTTAACTCACTCCCCCCCCCCCAAAAATACACAGAGGAAGAGAGAGAAGGGCAAGAGAAGGGATGAGAGGGTTACCGGGAGGAGATCGGCGGTCTCGCGGCTGAGGAGGCGGAGAGGAGTTCTGGCGCCGAGGGAGGCAGAGAACGCCGGTGGATCGGCGGGCGACTGCGGTTCGGCGCGAGGGCCAGCAGCTCACGCGCTGCGGCGACAAGGCGGCTGCTACTGGCGGGATCGGAAGGGAGCGCGGCCGCGTGGGTCTTCGACGGAAGTGGCGAGGCCCAACGTCGGCGGTGGAGTCTCGTCAGCGGCGGACGACGGGTCAACGAGTGGAAGGGAAGGCGGGGCTGCGCGGGAGGTCTCGCCGGAGTGGCTCTTCACTGGACGCGGAGGTGGTCGAGACTGGCGGCGGACGAGAGGAGGAGGTCTGGTGGCTCTCGCCCAAGGCGAGACGGAGGGTCCGTGGGGCAGTTGACGCCGGAAGCGTCGCGATGTAGGGTGCTCGACGGGGAGTCGACCAAGGCGGAGGAAGTCGGAGGCGAGCCCCTGAGCGCGGGCTCGGCGGAGGAAATTTTCGGGGCGGAGGCTGTCCGGGGTACTGGCAACCGTGGCGCCGGCGGATGGAGCTAGGCGGAGCGCGGCCACCAGCGCGCGGAGGGGCGTGCCCGCGACTCGGAACTCGACGGAGGATCCGCGCGCGGTGAGCAACTTCGTTTCCCTCCTTCTACTTTCATCTGGTGCGGGGCGTGTGAGTCTTCTGGTGGGGGTAGTCGGTTGATGGGGTCACCGGCGACGAGAGGTTCGGTGGTGGTGATGATGATGATGGTGGGGTGAATTTAGTGGAGACGATGGCAGTGGTGGTGTTCGTGGCCTTGACATGATGTAGGGTGCTGGCGCTATACGGCCCGGCTGAGAGATCGGGGACGGGGCGCGGTGAAGACGAAACTGTAGTGGTGTTGGTCGGGAAGTCACTGTTAGGATGACAAGGGATTAGGATTATTATCGTCGTGTCCGGGGTTGGACACGACGTGGATGATTGTACAAGTTTGGAATAAGATTTGTGGTGGTCGCAGACACGATGCACGATATTACTCTGGATGGAAAAACTTGGAGGAGTACCTCTCCTATATATAGGAGGTGGAATTCCCAGTTGATAGGAAATTAGGGGATTTAAATTCTCCTATAGATAATGCCATATTAATTTAAATCGATTTAAATCTAATTCAGTATAATATAAATGAAACTTATCTTTAATTTAAAAGCTATTTAAATTAAGGCAAATAAAATCTTTTCCAGTTTAAATTATCAAAATAATTCAAATATTTAGTAAAACAAAATTTAAAATATCTTTTCCATAAATATTAAAATATAACATTAATTAAATTTTGAAAATCAAAAATATTTCTTAAATATTAAATCATGAAATAGTTTTTATAATTAACAAAAATATGTTATTAGTAATTTCTAAATTTTGCAAAATATTTGAAACACATTTCATATAACCCAATTTTTTTTAAAATCCTTACTTGTTTTTAAATAATGAACAGAATAACTATTTTATAAAAATATTTATCATATTGTTTTGAAAACAACAAATTCTTCTATAAAAATCTCAAAAAATGTTTTACAAAAATATGTATCTAGCACATATTCGCACTCGACGAGACATACGAAAAATGCGAATTCGTACGCGACGTGTAATACGACTATGTGACGTACAATTACCAAGTAAAAATTTTAAATACTCTATTTATATAAAAAAATTTAAAGTAGAAATTTAGGGGGTTTACATCCTACCCAACTTACAAGAATTTTGCCCTCGAAATTAAGAATAAGTAAGGGGTGAGAATGTACGAGGGTAAGGCAACACAAATCATTGGGCGAGTGAATCGTGATTCCGGTAACGACGAAATAATTCACAATTTTGGAATTGAACGAGGGTTGCTAGTCAAGGTAAAAATCATGATAGTACGATGGAAGTAGCTTAAGTGGATACTTTGGGGACTTGGAGAATAGGGCACTTCGAAGAAGATTGTATGGTAAGTGTCTAGGTTGAGGGCACGAATGAAAGAATGATAGGAATCATTCAAGTGATTAGGGTCATGATAGAAGATATAGGGTCGTCTAGGTTTAGCGTTGAATCATCTTCAAATTTCCAATAGGTCATGGAAGTTGATCCTAGGATCGAGGAAAAAGGCAAGTAGCTCAAGGCGGGGATAGTCATATTGGTTGGTCAGTGGGTAACTATCCCCAAGTATATACAAATATCATGGTCATAAGAGAATGGTTTGGTCTATCTATCAATCACAAGATTTTCTATAGTAGTTGAAAGACGAAAGCCAACAAGAGTCCAAAGGAGATGTTTTCAAATGCCAATATGCGATTCAAAGGCGGTTGTATAATTCTAAGAGAATTGCCAAGGTAATTGCGGAGGAGACTCTAGGGGCAAGTTTAACTATGTCTCCATCCACGTAGTATGATATATGAAAAGCGAACCAAGTGCACTATGGTTGATCAGACCATAATACGTCAGTTCTGATTTAGACAATGTATTAGTGGACGCCCACATTAAACATATGTCATGATCAAGCTTGATAAAAATATGCTTACAAAACTAAGCTATTTTAGCATCATATGTAGATAAAATAATAAGTAAAGGGTAATGATGAAAAATCAATTAGTCCAAGATCTTATAAAATCTAAGTTCCCCTGAAATTTGGGGCCTATGCAGACGGCTTGGTTGGCTAGATAAGTTAGGTCTACTAAATTCTATGGTCCAAGTGAACCCATCAATGTGGTCCACAAATGTTGGTTAGGTCGTGAGGTATTCTACCCAACTTAGAAGAATTAAACTAATGGTGTGATAGGTCCAGCAATCATGATAAAATGTAAGGTTAAGCATGTACGGACTTAAGTAGAACAAAATCATATATCGGGTCGAAAGAATTGAGTCGAGGTCGAGTCTTATCTATAGTTAAAGTATATTGGTTTCACGGTAGGGATTAGAGTCTAGTCTTTTTGACCCGAAAGTCGCAATATGAAATTAGAGTACAAGGAGACGTGTTTTAGTGGCATGTGATATACCTACATGAAGGTAGGCTCGTGTAGGTCTTGCTTGTGAAATTTGTGGGGAAAAAGTTTAGTGTTGTGCTCCAAATATCAAAGTCACGGTAAAGGACACAAAAGAATTTAAAACAGAAAGTGGGAGTTCATGAGATAATGATCAACGCACAAAATAAATGACCAAGCTAAAGAATGAAATAATGATAATTCAGATTCTAGTAAATCAAGGTAAAATAAGTTAGAAATCCAGTTTCTAAAGATATGATAGCTACTTAGATGGAGTATGAGAAAGTCAATAAAATCTAGGTTTGAGGGAATGACGAGTGAGTCAAGATTGAGATATCTTCACATAGTTTGGCAGATGACTTAACTACACTCGAGTACATACAACTATCATGGCAATTAATGAGGAATACTTGTATCCCATAGGGTGACTTGCTTGCTTCTTGGTTCTCTACCAATATATGATCTAATTTCAAATTTCAAGTTCCTCAACAGTTTCAAAATAAAATCTCACGATACTCCATCAAGTATTTAATATAACTTAAAGTTTAATTTTCTTTAAATAAATTCCAAAATCCTTCATCGTATCTAATATAGCACAACTAAATCTTTCATAATAAGCCATCACTTTTAAAATTTTAATTCTCAAATGTACCTCGAGATAAACTCTTAGCCTGCTTCATCAATCGCAAATCATGTAACTCAAATTAAATCCCCCTTTTTTTACCAAAATTTTAAATATCCATAATCAAGGCTTTAAACTTGAAATCTAATTAACTTTTTAAATCATAGCTCATTTGACACAATTTAAAATTTAAATTTTTCTTCAAAGTCGCTTTCATATCCTCCAAATATTTAAACAAAATTTACCATCATTTTTTTTGACTCCAAATTAAATAAACTTATAAATCGTACGACTCAATTTTAAACCTTAAGCTCTCTAAACTTTCGTCTTCTCTAGTTGTCTAAAAATCATAATTAAAACTCCTTAAACAATCTCGAGATAAATTTTATAATATTACTATCCAAACTTTTAAAGTTAACCGTAAATCATGTGTCACAATTTAAAACTTGAAGATATTTCTCAAATCGATTTCATCCTCCAATGAATCATAAATATTTCTAAATTTCAAAAATCATAATTCCAAATTTGTTTTCTCGATCTAGCTATCCTCTTGTGTATACCACCTTGTAATATCAAATAACTTATCCTTTGATAGCGGTAATATGCTGCTACCCAATCTTGAAATTAACTAATCCTTAAGATCATATCTCTAGGAAAAATAAATGCCTTTATACTCAAATATAACCTCAATGGATATTATTTGTCAATATAATCCTTCTAGCCATAGGGTTGACCAATAAGTATATAGTAGTGTAGTCATCTTTCTAACCATGTTTAAGCACGGGGTGATAGGGTGGGTAGAAAGAGTTCAAGCAAGATGCAAAATTCAAGGGAAGCCACGGGAGTCGGAATATGGAAATCAAGGAAGGTCAAGGAAGGTGATCAAGTATGTGGATGAGATTCCTAGATTCTAATCCTATATTGCAGGCCCGCTCGGTACAGTCATGTAACCGAAACGGAAAACTTGACCTGCATGGGCCACCACAAAAACATGTAATGCCCCAGTCCCAAAATACTTGGGACTAGATACGTATCATGCCAGCTGTATACATACGAGTAAATATACGACTCGTATATATACATAAGCTGTAAATGTAGAAAGCCAAGACACTAAATCTCATCCACAAAGATAAATAAGGATATAAAGTAACTTTGAGTTTGTCATGTACACAATAGTTGGGCGGAGACAAATTCTACTACCAACCAAATTAAATATGAAAAATATACAAGGAAAGAATTTAGCAAGCGAGAGCAAGTGACGAGTCCAAGAACAATCATCACGGAGGAAGGAATGGCCTTAGCTAGAGCACCAGCAAGAATCATGAAAATACACACCTGGAGAGATCACCAGGTCCTCAGAGGGACGTAACAAGACACATAATATCATGCCAATAAACTGAATAAAGCTCACAAAAAATATGCATGAGTAAAGGTTCCTAACCATTCTATGTGAATTTTAATTTAGAGGACAACGTTCTACGCAGGGGCTGTCATAAACAAGTAATAAAGAGTGGCCAACAAGTAGCGCTCATCCGAGACACTATCGGCCGGGCAACACGTAGCGCTCATCCGAGACACTATCTCCCAAAATATATAAAATAAAAGTAGCCCCTACGCTAGTAGCTGTCCCTCCCCCCCAATGATACTATACGTGTGTCGTTACCATGACACACAAACACGTGTCATTTCCACCACACTGTTTGAATATAGATAACTGTCAAGTCTTCTAATCATGCATCTATTGACAGTTATTTCTACGCATGCGCACGAGGGATCAGCCCACGCAAGTGACCTCTATATGATACTCACAACTCTCACACACAACTCGTGTACCATCGTGACAAGTCAATAACACACTAAATTAATGGTAGTCCCTTAACTCTAAGCCAATTTTATAAAATATAGTAATTAGCATCTACATATAATTTAGAAAGAAATAACTTGAAAATAAACACAACATGCATGATATTGAGCAGGAAATTTAAACAGTAAAGGCAAGGTGTCTTGCCTGGTGTACGACTGGTGTGATGCAATGATCCAAGAAGTCAGGTTCTGTCCAATAGCCATGGTCGATGCAACATGGTCCGAATTCACGAGAAAAGATGAATTTGGAATTAGTTATGATTAAGGTTGACAGACAGTGAGGATGTGCGAAGAAAAGTATTTATACCCTTTTATGAAATATTCATACTACTTGAAAATATCTTTTATTAGCCAAAATAATTTTAATAACTACTTGAAAATAAATATATATATATATTATAATATATTATATATATATTAATATATATATATATATATATATATATATATATATATCACAATTTTTAGGAAGTTACATTTTTATTATATATCCATATATAAATAATTAAAGAAAAATAGAATTTTTTTTTAAAACTTTAATGAATATTTGAAACCCGTTTAAGAAAATATCTACCTCTACTATAACGAAAAATAAAAGATCATTACTAATATTGGGTCAAATAATATATGTAAAGTATTTTGGAAAAATCTTAAAAATTAGTTTAAAAGTCCCAAATTGTCAAAATATCGATATTGTAAATATCCCTCCTAAATAAGATTTAGTAATATCAATAACAATGTTAATAATAAGAATCATAATAATGGCAATATCAGTTGGCAAAATAATGATATTAATAAATAATAATAATTAAATAAAAATACTAATAATAATAATAATAATATAATAATAATATAATAATAATACTATAACTTCTGAAACTATATGTTAATAATAACAACAATAATAATAATAATAATAATAATAATATATAATAATAATATAATAATAACTTTTATTACTTAACTCACTTCCCTCCCCAAATAACACAGAGGAAGAGAGAGAAGGGCAAGAAGAAGGGGATGAGAGGGTTACCGGGAGGAGATCGGCGGTCTCGCGGCTGAGGAGGCGGAGAGGAGTTCTGGCACCGAGGGAGGCAGAGAACGCCGGTGGATCGGCGGGCGACTGCGGTTCGGCGCGAGGGCCAGCAGCTCACGCGCACTGCGGCGACAAGGCGGCTGCTATTGGCAGGATCGGAAGGGAGCGCGGCCGCGTGGGTCTTCGGCGGAGGTGGCGAGGCCCAACGTCGACGGTGGAGTCTCGTCAGCGGCGGACGACGGTCAGCGGGTGGAAGGAAAGGCGGTGCGGCTGCGCGGGAGGAGGTCTCGCCGGAGTGGCTCTTCACCGGAGCGCGGAGGTGGTCGGGACTGGCGGCGGATGAGAGGAGGAGGTCTGGTGGCTCTCTCCAAGGTGAGATGGAGGGTCCGTGGGGCAGCTGACGCCGGAAGCTCCGCTGTAGGGTGCTCGACGGGGAGTCGACCAAGACGGAGGAAGTCGGAGGCGAGCCCTGAGCGCGGGCTTGATGGAGGAAATTTCGCCGGGGCGGAGGCTGTCCGGGGTACTGGCAACCGTGGCGCTGGCATGGAGCTAGGCAGAGCGCGGCCACCAGCGCGCGGAGGGACGTGCCCGCGACTCAGAACTCGGCGGAGGATCCGCGACGAGGTGAGAAACTTCGTTTCCCTCCTTCTACTTTCATCTGGTGCGGGGGCGTGTGAGTCTTCTGGTGGGGGTCGCCGGTTGATGGGGTCGCCGGCGACAGAGGTTCGGTGGTGGTGGTGACGATGATGGTGGGGTGAATTTAGTGGAGGCGATGGCAGTGGTGGTGTTCGTGGCCTTGACGATGATGGTAGGGTGTTGACGCTGTACGGCCCGGCCGAGAGATCGGGGACGGGGCGCAGTGAAGGCGAAACTGTCGTGGTGGTTGGTCGGGGAAGTCGCTGTTAGGATGACGAGGGATTAGTGATTATTAGTCGTGTCCAGGGTGTGGACACGATGTAGATGATTGTACATGTTTGGAATAAGATTTTGGTGGTCACAGACACGAGGCACAATATTACTCTGGATGGAAAAATTTAGAGGAGTACCTCTCCTATATATAGGAGGTGGGAATTCCCAGTTGATAGGAAATTAGGGGATTTAAATTCTCCTATAGATAATTCCATATTAATTTAAATTGATTTAAATCTAATTCAGTATAATATAATGAAACTTATCTTTAATTTAAAAGCTATTTAAATTAAAGCAAATAAAATCTTTTCCACTTTAAATTATCAAAATAATTCAAATATTTAGTAAAACAAAATTTAAAATATCTTTTCCATAAATATTAAAATATAGCATTAATTAAATTTTGAAAATCAAAAATATTTCTTAAATATTAAATCATGAAATAGTTTTTATAATTAACAAAAATATGTTATAGTAATTTCCAAATTTCGTAAAATATTTGAAACACATTTCATATAACCCATTTTTTTTTAAAATCCTTACCTGTTTTTAAACAATGAACAAAATAACTATTTTATAAAATATTTATCATATTGTTTTGAAAACAACAAAATTCTTCTATAAAAATCTCAAAAAAATGTTTTACAAAAATAGTATCTAGCACATATTCGCACTCGACCAACATATGCAAAATGCGAATTCGTACGTGACGTGTAATACGACTATGCGACGTACAATTACCAAGTAAAAATTTTAGATACTCTATTATATAAAAAAATTTAAAGTAGAAATTTAGGGAGTTTACAATATGAAATTGAACCGAAGTCCAGATACGAGACCCAAGGCCATAAATAAAGTTCAATATGACTTGTACAGACTTTGAATGTATTTAGACAAATTTGGGCCCAAAAATTCATGCAAGGTTTGGACACCAAATGGCAATGATTAATAAAATACAATAATTCATATTTTAAATATATATTAAATTATTTTAATAATAATATTAAATTAGTGAAATATACAAGTCACAAAATTATATAAATAACTTGTGAATTTACACATAATAATTTTTTGAAAAAAAAATATATATATATATATATTTTTTTAAAATATATATATATTAATATATAATATCTATATAATATATATATATCTATATATATATATATTATATATATATATATAACATACCACACACACACACACACACACAGATATATATTATATATATATATATATATATATATATATATATATATATATATATATATATATATATTATATATATATATATATATATATATATCTCTGTGTGTGTGTGTGTGTGTATTTGTTATATATATATATATAATGGGGAAGCGGCAGCGACAGCCGCGTGGCTCCCGCTCGTCGGCAGAGACCCCTCTGCCCACCGTAGCTCCCGGCCTCCCCCCGCGCCGGTGGTTCTTCTGGCCGGCCGGCCCCCTCGGGCTGGCCGCCGTCCCGGCTTCTTCTCCCCATCGGCGCCCCAACCCTATCTCCTCTTGCCCGCCCCCCTCGCCGGCCGGGTCCCGCTTCTTCCGCCTGGCCGGCGCCTTCCCACCATGCAGTTTCCCTCTCCCTTCCCCCTCCTCCCCTTTCCATCTCGGCGTCGCCGCTCCAGGCGCTCCAGGACGAGGCGTCGGACTTCCGGCCCTCCTACTCTGTCGGTAGCTCCCCCGGAGCTCAGAGCTATCGGCCTACTCGCCGGGCGTCGGCTCTTCCCGCCAACCCCCTTGGGATCCCTCCGGACCCCTCCCTCCTTGGCCCTCGGCCGGAGCAGTGCATGGCTACGGCAGGCTTGCCCCCATCTCCTACGGCGGAACCCTCCCTCGTCGCCCCCTCTGCCACGCCACCTCACCCGGTGAGGCCATCCCCGCGGTGCTCGACTACCCCGCCGCGCCCTCCCCGGGGCCCTCTGCCCCCTCGGCTGTGGCAGATCCTCCTCCCTCTCTCCTGCCTCCGCCTCCGGCGTCGCGGCAGCTTCCCCGGCCGCTCCCTCCTTGTGGCCCAACTCCGCTCACTCCCTGTTGGGAGGAGCCTCCTTCCCCTCCCTGCCTCCGTCTCCGACCTTGCGGTCGCTTCCCCGCCTCCAGCCTCGGCCCCCTCCTCGAAGTCCGGTGCCGCCCAGGCTTCTCGCCCAGCGGCGGCGACTTTCCCCTGCGAGACCATCTCTTGGGCTCTCGTGGCAGCTATGCGACCCTCGCGCGAGAGCCGACGATGGTCGGCCTTCCAGCTTCGTCGTCCCCCCTCCCCCGGCCGCTCACCAGCCCCTCCCTCCTTCGTCGGCCCCCCCACGATGAATTCCCCGCCCTCGGCATTCCCTACGCCGGATGCTGGCCCCTCACCGGTAAGTGCTCGCGTCAGTCCGAGTTCGTGCTTCCGTCCACCCCTGCCTCCGCGGGATCCTGCATCCTACTCCTTCGACCGTCTCGCCGCCTCGCCGCCTCGCCAGGTCCCCCTACGGCCGCCGTCTCCCTCGGCAACCGCTTCTCCCTGTCACGACCCGCACCCACTGTGAGGGTACGAGAACGTAACAACGTCCAGCCTACGCCGTAGTGTCGGCGGTAGAACGCTGTCATAGGTCAACATACATCTAGCAATATATATCTAAACAGTTTATACTCCCCGAATGGGGGTGACATAGCAGTAAAACTCAATCACAACTAAGGAAGAGATAGCACGATATGAAATAGAACTCAAGGAAGTAAATAGATAAAAAGTAGTCTAAGATAATCCAGCAATATCCAGAAGTATATGGTCTCAGATACAGAATGAAAGAATACATACAACTCTAACTCCAAATATAGTCTAGCTAAAACATGTCTCAAGACTGCATAAAGTAAATAAGCCTAACTAATCTAATCTAGGCAATCGGGGTGATATCCTCAGCTAGAGCTGGGTCCTCCTGAGGGTCCAGCTCGCAGGTGTCATCTAAGGCTGCCCCGTAGTAGGTATCCAGGCAAGCCTCCTCCTCGTCCTCTGTAATATTTTCAACAGGTCCAGTCAGGACAGGAGCGAGTACAGTACATCTCAACAGTTCATAGCAGGTTAGAAGATATAATCATGCAGTAAAGTAAGATACAGGTACTGAAAGAAGTGCAGTATGTAAACAGAGAAAAAACTGTAATAGAAATATCTACTATAAATAGAGAACTAACATGTGACTAGTGAGTCAGAGTACAATATAGACATGTAAATGGCATAGAAGATTCTGATGCTACACTATGGAAGAGATTCTGATACTACACTACTTGGATAGTATTCACTGTCTATTTCTACTCCCCTCCCCCACAATCAATACACAAGGATCCAACCCGGTTATGTTATGATACTATGTAAGGCCCCCGAAGGGTGATAAGCCCCCGAAGGGTGGTAAGCCTCCGAAAGGTGATAAGCCTCCGAAGGGTGATACATAGTAGACCCATAAATGGGATAAGGATTCCAGGAAGACTCTGTGATCATAAGAGTATATGTCACAAGTGATCGAAGAATCAACGACATAGTGATACGCTATGTAAGTGAAACGCACAGAACATAGAGTACCCGATGCTCTCCTAAGGATAACATCTCAAGAAGGGATCCATATAGTACCAATTCGTGTGACCAACGTGACAGTACAAGTAAAGTAATCTACTGCAGGAAATAGTTCTAAGTAGGATATGAAATATCAGAGAATGTACTCGCCTGGTATCTGAGTGTCCAATATAAAGTACTGTCCGAGAGTGGTATCTGGCTCCTAATCAGAACACACAAGTCACAACAAGCCTAAAATGGTAAAATAAAGTTCTACTATACATTCTACATGATTCTAGTCAATCTAGGCCAAAGTCAACTCTTGGTCAACTCTGGTCAACCCTAGAAGTCAAACTAGGTCAACCAAGTCTAGACTAGGTCAAACTAGTCTATACTAGTTCACATTAGCCTATACTAGGCCTAACTAGCCCAAACTAGTCTAAACAAGGCTACACAAGTCTAATCTAGACTCTCTAGTCAAACAACATACACAGGCCATAGGCTATATCATGCCTATAGGCTAAACCATAATACATGACATTATCTACATCTAAAATACTACTCATGTGATATGTTATCTAACACAATCATAGAATACACTAGCATTAGGTTACCCATATACCTATACATAGGTATAGGCACATCACAATATATACATACATATATATAGGTCTAATACATGTATACATATAGATATACATTACCCTATATATATATATACATTACATGTATAGGTATACACACATAATATAATGCATAAGTATATAGAGAGGGGAAAAAGTAATGTGTGTGTGTTGTGTAGGGTGTGAGAGATTGATAAGTGAGGGTGTGTCATAAGTGAGAGTGAGGGTATGTGGAATATGTGAACAGGCTAATCTGGAACAGTGGAGTGCATAGAGTGCCACATATATGCTAATGTGAAAACTGTGAAGGGCAAACTTGTGTGTGTGAATACAGGATAATGTGGCAGTTCAATAGGGTAGGAAACAATGTATACATTAGGGTGTGGGTGTGTCATACATGTGCATAGAAAGAGAGAGGAATGATTTCAGTAAAATCAATAAGGTTTTAAGCTATTCTCAGTTTTAAGTCAACTTAACATTGATTAGGAAAATCTGTAGCATGTATAACTCAGGAAATCAGTTCCTGAAAAATCAGGAATAGGAAATCAGTTTTTCAGGTTTCAACCACAAGGAAAACTCAGATACATAAATCAGTATACAACATCTCAATACAAATTCAGTTACATAACATCTCAGGTTTTTGCCTAAACAAATAGCTAACCTATTTCCACATTCTCAGGTTCAAAACCTGTTCTCAGTTTTAAGGGATAACAATCATCAGTAATCATTGAACTAAAACCAGTTTAATAGTCCCAAATCACCTCAAAATCGACACACACATAGGATTTTCCTAGGTGAACATGTTAGGGTCCTAATCTACACTAATTAACAGTGTTAAAAGGGTTTAAATGAGACAAAACTCAATTGCAAAACTGGAAAAAAATAGAATGGGCTGATACTTGGTTCAGTAAAAGAAATGGAAATGAGGAATTAATAATTAAAATTAATTTAAAACCCTAATACAGAGGTTGGTAACTAAAACATATTATGTGAGTGTGTCCCAGGGTCCACACGTGTCCACCCTTATGACACAATCGTGTCCAAACATAAATCAAACACCTACAGTGCACACAGGCACTGTGCAGTGTGCACAGGCTCGTACGTGTGCACGCGTGTCGTGCACACGACACAGGCCAAACTAGGCCTCGTGCTTGTACACACGTATACCCCTATAATAGGGCTAGGTCTAGGTCAACCTGCACAGTGTCCTAGTGTGTCGTGTCCGACGCTATAACGCCGTATCAGTGGCAATTAATTTACAGTGCACAGACAGTGCAATACACGTGCACGGTTGATTCCTCCCTCGACGACACGGGGACACGTGGGACTTGACACGTGGCATGTTAACCAGTACCCCATGGCTCGTGTCAAGTTTCACGTGTCCTAGAGGCGTGTCGTATCCGCTACAGGCCCCGAGTGGCAGGGGAAAACTGTAGCGCGCGCAGCTTGTGCGGCGCGTATCCACTCCACGAATCCGACACAAGCAGACACAAAATCACATCAGAAGATCAGGAACCAATAAACAATGATAAAACTAAAATTCCTATTTAAAAACATTTTGAAAATAACACCAACAGTCCCTTTGTGGCATTTTCACAAACACCAGAACCTAGGTCCTGATACGTGTCCAAACGGACACGAAACCTAGGGTACCCGACACAAAACCTATACTGGTACTTAGGGGACTCCTAGGGCTCCCTAATCATGAAGACAAATTGAAAATCCATGGAGAAATGACAAAGTTACCTATTGATGAACTTCCAATGAAAAATCCCCTTTGTGAGCTCCTTTCTTGGTATCCCAATCCAATCAAAACAACCTCAAACTGAAACAAATTTCCAATAACAGCAAGAACAATAATATTAGGATCTAATGCAACTAATTTGGGGGAAAAAGGACCTACAATGGATTTTCTATAGTTTTTTAAACATGGAGACTCACCTCTTTCTTTTCTTGAAATAATTTCCTATGGAAGGAGGCTAGCCCTAGATTTTAGGAGGGTACTTATATGGTGGTGATCCCTAGGCAATAAGTGGCCGGCCAAAATCTCTTAGGGATTAGGGTTAGGTTGATTTTTGGGCTTTGGGCCAAGTTATAAGCTATGTTTGATTTGATTAATAAGGACTCTAAATCATAAGCCATGACTTATGACTTTCTAGTTTCTATTACTAATTAGGTTCTAATGACCAAACCAAAGATTAGGCTAGGTTAGACTAGAGTCATATATCCTAACCCAACTCATACTAACTAGGGTTAGCTCTAGGTTGGTCTACAAGGGTCAACACTAGTCAAAGTCAACCTAGTCCAAACAATTCCAAAATAATTCCTAAAAATTCCCATAAATTCAAATAAATTCTAATAAATTTAAATTACCCCAAAAATGACAAAAAACCCTGACACTAGAAATGTGGTAGTGACAAATCTACCCTCCTTAAAAGAGTTTCGTCCTCAAATTGAAAGGCAAATACAACTGATGAGAAGGATAGAAGCATGAAAAAGAACAGAAAGTCCATGCGGCTCAAAACAGAAGGTAGTCTCATGCGGCTCAAAAAGTCCCTTAGATCTTCATGCGGCTCAAAAATTCTTTAGAGCTTCATGCGGCTTAAAAGTCCTTAGAGCCTCATGCGGCTCAAAAGTCCCTTAGAAGCTTCATGCGGCTGAAAGTCCCCGATAGCTCCATGCGGCTCGGAAAAAGCCACGTGGCCCTATACGGTTCAAAAATAGGCCTCTACAGGTGGCCATAACTACTCAGTGCAGCTGGATCATTAAATTCTCTGACGCAATGTGGTAGCTCTGACACAAAGAATTGATAGCTCTGACATAAAGGTAAAATAATGACTCTGACATAAGAATTGGGGCCACCCTCATGCGGCTCAGTTGTAGGCCATCCTTATGCGGTTCAGTTGGAGGCCACCCTTATGGGCTCAGTTGGAGGTCATCCTTATGCGGTTCAGTTGGAGGTCATCCTTATGCGGTTCAGTTGGAGGCCACCCTCATGCGGCTCAATTAGCAGACCACACTCATGCGGCTCTGCCATGACACCCCGTTCATGCGGCGCAGCATAAATGACAGTTGGGATGCGTGACAGAAATTGACTAAGACTTATCCACTCGGATTTAGCAACCAACAAATCATAACAATACAGATTTATTACAATCATCATAACTGTCCAATCGATTTTCAACAAACAATGCAAATTTATTGCAATCATCATAACTGCCGAGATCGATTTCCAACAAACAATACCGATTTATTACAATCATCATAACTGCCCAGATCATTTTCAACAAATAATACAGATTTGTTACAATCAACATAAACAGCCCAGATTGATTTCCAACAAACAAGATCAATGCTAATCTTAATCAATCCCCAATCGCCCGCTTTTTAAGGAGCAATTACTGCATACCCTACTTATCACAAAGCCCTATAAATAGCAGGGGATTATTCCTTTGTAAAACACACAGAGTTATACGCACAGAGCCCGAGCAGAGAGACTAGCAACCCCCGCACACATAAAGAGCATTTCTTCGCCAGAGCAGAAGCTACGTCCGATCGTCCAAGGAGTAAGGCAGAGTTGATATCACTTTTCCGAGCATCTACCGTTACCCCCCAGAAAAACTAAACAATTGTACTTAGATTGTTTTCCTAGGTTTTATTCCTAGGCTCTCTTTGTACGAGCGAGTTTGTATTATGAATCAAAGTCCAGTCCTCCCATAAAACTGTTCTGTTCTTTTGATAATCAATGGCAAACACGATGGCGACTCTGCTGGGGAAAACTTTCTACTGCTAATAAGTTGGTGACAATCGGACGCAGCCAAGCTTGGCTCCACGCAACAGATGCTGGTCGTCCGCTTCGACCAGCAGGTGTTTGAAGAAATGCTCTCGACGGGAGCGCTGGCCCGGTACAGAAGCGAGCCCGCATGAAGAAGGCCCGCAGGGAGTGGAGGCCCAAGACTTTCGCTCCTCCCTAACTCTAGAAGAGGCATTCTCTGCTGCCCAAGACTGCGGGAAAGACTCCCATGCGGCCCCACTTCAGTCCACAGAGATCCCTGTGTTCTCAAGTCCGGCAGAGAAAGCTCTACGATGCTGGACTTGAGGAAGCAAATGGGACTCTATGCGGTCCAGAAGAAGCCGCATAAGGGCCAGCCGTGAAGAAGGCTCATACGGCCAAATTCCAGCCGCATGAAGGCTCATGCGGCCACTAAATCCAGCCGCATGAAGGATCCTGCGGCAGCCAAATCCAGCCGCATGAATGTGATGCCAGCCGCATGAATGCTGATGCGGCCACAAATGCCAACCACATGAATGCCCATGCGGCAGCCACATCCAGCCGCATGAATTCTTATGCCCATAAATGCCAACCGCATGAATTCTTATGCGGCCACAAATGCTAGCCGCATGAATGCTAATGCGGCCACAAATGCCAGCCATGAATGCTCATACGACCACAAATCCCAGCCGTAGACCATCTGCTCCATGCGGCTCGGGTTCAGTCTTCGACCGCCTCTCATACGGTTATGACCTCGGATGCTCTTATATGGATGTGCCAGACTCTGTGCGGCACATTTGGACTCTTCCTACTATACGCCCTTGGGTGCTAGAGGAAGAAGTCTAGGACAGCACGGGCTCGTCGAGCTCAGTAAGCTGTCCCAACCTCTGACCATCAGAGAGCTCCATTTACTGTTAGGCGGGCCTCTGATGGAACGTTGTACAGAACCGACCGTATCCAGCCCCCGGCGGCAAAAGGACAGAGTGGTTCCCAAAAGTCTCCCAATCAGGGAGCAAACATGGTGCCAAACACTCGTATGCTCGGGACTCCCGGGCCCACAAAATGAGTGACTTGTATGATGATTCTTCACAAGCGCAAGGAAAGAGAAGAGAAATTAGTGTGCAGAGAGTCCTTTCATGGACATTACTGCACTCAAGTCATTGTCAACTGCTGCTGGAGCAAAGTGGTAGTACAAGAGGACCGGCAGTCCGTCTTCCAACGACTGCAGCAGTCAGGACCGGTCCTGCAACAAAGCTCAGGAGACGAGGCGCTTCATGTCGCCTCCTGCAATTCTGCTCGGAAGATCCCTACCGACAAGGCGGATGGAAATAAATTTTTTCAGCCCGGATCTCTACTAGCGCGGCTACGAAACTTTTATCTAGGCGGTTGTCCACAACCACGCGGAGGAGTTTATCAGGGCACCCTCTCTAAGACAAATCTTCAACATTTGGAGATTCGTCATCTACATCTCTAGGGTAGCCGGAGCTGGGGGTAGCACCCCGTCAAACGTCCACAACAATCCGGTGTTCCAAGAAGATGCACCAAAGGAAACAATTCCCCCACAGATGCAGTGGATCCGGACATCCCTGAGGACGTCCATGGGTCCCAAGACGAGGCAGCCTCCTATGCAGGGGGTAGCACTTCCTCTGAGTCCTAACCAGAGAGAACATGCCTACGTACCCCGACGATTTCTCGGTACAAGGGTATGATTCAGAGGGCATGTCCTCCACCATTCCTTCCATCTCTTCTCATGTGAGGACGGTATTCATGACGAACAACGACCAAGACGGTCCCAGTGATCGCCAATGCATCGATACTCTGGAGGCCATACTTCATACCTTGGACAAGTCCGTGGACGAGATCAAAGCGGCCCTACCGGCTCTGCAAGGAAGGACGTCTGGCCAAACAAGCTTGGGTTCCGCGGTCAACACGAACTCAAACTCAACTGCGCCAAACCCGGGCGATAATCCTTCTGGAATGTCGGCTCCCACCGTTGTAGACGAGACCAGGAAGGCAAGATAGAGGTCTAGGAGCTCCGGGTCATGTTTCACACCCGAAAAACCTCCCAAGACCTAAGGATACGACAACCGTATCCTGCTGCATGGAGAGATGTTCCCTTCCACCAAGAATAAGCCATTCAACATCAATCCTATGATGGAAAGACATCTGCGAGCCGGTACATCACCTAGCATTTGATTGGTACCACAATCTGCCGGACAACTGCATCCATTCCTTCGCTGGCTTCAAAAATATGTTCCTTGAAAGGTTCTACGTGGTAGGACAAGATGTGACAATGTCCACCCTCATGGACGTCGTTCAAGGTGAGAAGGAGCTGACAAGGAACTACATTGAGCGTTTTGCCAAACCGCGATAAAATTGCCCGCTGGCAATCCAGATTCTTCTTGATTGAAATCTGCCAAAAAGGCTGCTTCCTACAATCAGCCTCTGGATGGGCAAAGTCAGTTCAAGGACTGGAAGACTTTCATCATCAGCACCACTAGGGCAGAAGACAAGTTGAAGAAAGCTCGCCAACTGGGGTTACACATCTCAGAAGGAGAGGACAAGGGCAAACGTCCTAATACCAACAACAACAACGGTGTAATTCCTCCAACCATTGAGACAACAAGGGCAAACAGGCTATGGTAGCCGACACAGCCCCGAAGCCCAACCAAAGTCGGCAGAGAAGCAGTGGCCGTAGATGACTTACTCCTTCGAAGACAGCCATGTCAAGACCATCTTAACATACTCATACAAGGAGATCGAATTCAGCTCCCTCCTCCAAGGCGTGAACCTTGTCTTACAGAGATAGAAAGCCCAAAGTACTACCACTACCACCGCTACGTCCATCATGCTACCCAAGACTACTTCCAATTGAAGCGGTATATCCAGAACCTGATCGACTCTAAGGCTCTGGCCATTGACTTCGAGGAGGTAACTGTGGCGCCAACATGGTGTTTGTCCAATTCGGCAGCTTCCCTTCGACGAAGACTCAAGATGGAGTAGTACCTATCCCCCGGGCAAAAATGGAGGTCGCTAATCTTCCACCTCCTCGGACCAGGCTGCTGTTCTAGTACCCCACACCACATTATGAAGAGGTCATGTGGGTCCATCCACTTGGTACCTGAAGTGACTCAGCCCGCACCACCCTCTACTTGCAAGAAGAATGGTGGAAAAGTCAAGTCCTGCCGCACAATCTTGATAGATGTCGAAGAAGCTACGGCTGTCGTTACCCGATCCGGTGCATAAACTCAACCCCTACTGGGTAACTCGGCTGAAGATCATCAGCCGGCCGTGCTGACGCTCTAGGACCTTCTCAGCCTCCGACGACCGATAAGCCCAGGCCGAAGGAGACTCGCTTTGACAATCCGCTCCGAAAAGAGGCACCTCATGGGCTGGAGAGGCCCTACAACTTTGACATCTTGGCACAATTAGCCAACACCAGCCAAGTTGTCATTATACGAGCTCTTGAGGCTCTCCAAGGATGTTTGCGTCGCCTTGAGTGATGTACTTCAAAATACTGATGCTTATCTGGCTCAAGTCAAGCTCTCAGGGAAGCTCGCCAGCAGATGCCCAGGACAGTACTTGTACCGGTGCAATGCCCAACATTGTCTTCACTCTGCAAGACATGTTTATCAAGACCAACTTGCACGATCGCCCTCTGTATTATACTGGATACGTCGGCGACGTCAAGGTGGATCGGATGTACATTGATCCTGGCTCTTAGATAAGTATTATTCCGAAGAGCTTGCTTCACCATCTACGCATCCCTGTGCATCGGCTGACTCCTACAAGCACCGCCATCAGCGGCTTTAATTCTGGAAGAAGCTATCCTACTCGGAAAGATTCGCCTGAAGTGCCAAATCAGCGACCTTCAGTCGGAAGTAACCTGCTATATCATCGATGCAGACACCTCCTACAATATTCTTCTGGGGCGTCCATGGATACACGATTACATGATCGTGCCCTCCATATTGCACCAGTGCTTCAAGTACGTCGACAAGTACGACTTCGTCAGAACAGAATTTGCTGACATCGATCCTTTTAAAGGGGTCGAATCCTACTATTCATTCCTGCTTGTACGAGAACTCGAAGAGGCACCTGATCAAGGAGGATGCTCAAGAGCAGACATAGGCAATTACGGGGCCAGAGGAACCCTTGAGAATCCATCTCCAACCCCGCAAACCAGGAAAGACGGCACCTCTCACAGCCGCTCTGCGTAGAGAAACAACGAGTCTCTCGGTGCTCACTGCGCAAAAGGAGCAAATGATAATCCGACTGCCAAGGTCTGGCCAAGCATCGAGACCCACTACGGAGCCACTGACAATCAGACTGCCGAGAGCTGGCCAGCAACAAACAGAGGAGCTCAATCCCATTGTCAAAGCGATGACGACGTCTTCCCAGAATGAGTCAACAGCGAGCACTAAGCTGGGGACTGCTAGCGAGCCAACAACTCCCTGGCCAGCACCGAACACCAAACTGGGGGTCGCTAGTGCGCCAACGACTCCTCGTTCTGATCCACCAGGTGAGCCCCTGATAATTAAGCTGCCCAGGTCGTCCTCCCAGGGGGTGGCCGAAGAAGAGTTAGAGCTGGCCAAGTATGTGGTTGCTCACACTGATGTTTCGTCAGCAGATGATGTAATTTCACTAGAAAAGATACCTTACTTCCTCAATAAAGGGCTATCTTTGAGCTACCTCGAGCTTAATAAGCTTTGTACAGTGTATGCTATGGAACACGGTATAGGCACCCCCTACACACATAGGTGACAAATGTCTATACCGCAAACCAACTTACTCCCATGGAAGATGCTTGCTTCATAGTCGAGGGAGAGGATCATCCAATCATCTTCGGCCGGAAGAATGATCCATAGCCCTTCAGGATAGAAGAAGTTGATCTCGAACCCGATACCGGGAGACTGTCCCTTTATCTGTATAGCTTCCGATCCAAGTACCTCATGCAAAAAAGGGTATGATCTGGAGACTACGCCAGGCTTAAACTACGGCATTGGTCGACGGTTACCTTTGCAGTTGCCAGTCCTGGCTGAAAAATACGAGATTATTACAACAAGACCAGATGTGGGCTAGGTTATATTACTCCTGCAAGAACTCCCGAGAGCTTGGATAAGGAATGTGACTGGCATTCATATTCAATCGGATCACCAACTTCTAATTTGGATGTCAATATTGGGGATGTATTCAGGCAAGCTCTGTCTGTCAATATGGCATTTGCTGATGCCTACGAAGAAGATGAAGACGTACCCGAACTTTTTGAGTTTGAACCTTGGGTCCAGCAACTAGATGCACAGTGGGAGAAATGCTTCGAACTTCAAAACCTCCCATTGAAGATGAGGTGATGCAAGTTGACCTCGGCGATGAGTCCTCTCCAAAGCCAATCTTCGTCAGCAAAAGCCCGACAGACGAAGAGCGGGAGGCGCTTTTACAGCTCGTAGAGAGTACATTAACGTGTTCGCCTGGAGCTATAAAGACATGCCAGGGCTAAACCCCGAGGTTGCACTTCATAAACTCAACATTCATCCAGACGCAAAGTCGGTCAAGCAACAGTAACGACGGTTCCGTCCAGATATCATGAACTCCATCGAAGCCGAGGTCAATAAACTAATAGCCAACGACTTCATCCGGAAGGAGCAACATCCAGACTGGGTCGCCAACATAGTGCCAATCCTCAAGAAGAGTAGAAAGATTCGAATTTGCATCGACTTCCGAAATCTAAACGAAGCATGTCCTAAAGATGACTTCCCTCTTCCCATCACGGACATCATGATCGACAACACATGTGGCTTTGAGTACATGTCATTCGTGGATGGCTTATCAGGATACAACCAAATCAAAATTTTTCTGACGACGAAAAGCATACATCATTCCTAACACCGATTGGCGTATACTGTTACACCGTCATGTCCTTCGGTTTAAAGAATGCCGATGCCATATATCAGAGAGCTATGAGTGTCATCTTCAGAGATCACCTGCGTAAGACCGTAGAGTGTTATGTTGATAACATAGCTGTCAAAAGCCGCTCTAAGGGAGACCATATGCAGGATCTAATGACGGTATTCGACCTGATATGAGCGCACAACTTTAAGATGAATCCTACCAAATCTTTCTTGGGCGTATCTAGTGAAAATTCCTAGGTTTTATCATTATTGCCCAGGAAATTTATATAGATCCGGAGAAGACGAAGGCAATCAGGGAGATGGGTCCCCCGAGAAATCTTCGTGAAGTCCGAGGCCTTCAAGGGAGGCTAGCTTACATCAGGAGGTTCATCTCCAACCTCTCCGGGCGATGTCAACCATTTACCTACCTCATGAAGAAGGGCGTCTCATTCGTATAGGATAAAGAGTACCAACGTGCGTTCGACAACATCAAAGAATATCTATCAAATTTTCCAGTTCTGGTGGCCCCGGTTGCTGGAAAGCCATTATTACTTTACGTATGAGCGATGGAGCATTCCCTCGGTGCTCTACTAGCACAGAACAATGATACAGGGCATGAATTGGCCATCTATTATCTCAGTCGAATGATGATAGGGCCTGAGCATAGATACACCGCCGTGGAGAAGGAATGTCTTGCTCTGGTATTCGCTATCCAGAAGACGCGATACTATATTACATGATAAACCGTCCATGTTATATCTCGAGTTAACCCCCTCAGGGTTCTTATGATTAAGACGGGTGCACTCAGCACTCGCCTCGCTACCTGGGCGATATTATTGTCTCCCTACGACATGATCTTCGTTCCGCAAAAGGCTGTTAAAGGTCAAGCTCTGGCAAACTTTTTAGCAGCCCATCCAAGTTCGGAATTAACCAGAATATATGAAGAGATTCCAGATGAGGTCGCCAATCCAAACATGGCTTTCGATGATTCCGTCTTGCGAATGTTCTTCGACGGTGCTTCAAGAACCGGGCCCAAAGGCAACATCGTCGTTAGGGTCGGAGTGGTACTGATTTCTTTCTCTGGCTTGGTGATCAATCGGGCATATTCCCTTACGAAACCCTGCTCAAACAATGTGGCTGAGTACAATGCATTGGTTATCGGCCTCCGACTCGCAAAAGAACTGGGGGTAGAGTACCTAGAGGCATATGGCGATTCACAGTTAATCGTCAATCAGATCCGGGGTTCATACGAAGTTCGTCAAGTAGACATGATCCCCTATCATCAGGTAGCGATCGCCATCATTACGTCTCTAAAAGGGTTCTTCATAGAACATGTTCCGAGACTCCGAAACATTGAAGCCGACGCCTTAGCAGGACTGGCCACTTCTCTGGCGGTCCTAAAATATACTCATCATTTGGTGGACGTAATAGGCCATAAGTTGGTCTGTCCCAAGAACAATGTCCAAATTACTGAGAGCTATTCTGCCCTGACGGTCGACGAGATACAGGATTGGAGGCACCCATTTATCGACTTTGCAGTTTATGACATCTTGTCGGAGAACCCGAAAGAAGCCACCTCTATTAGAAGACGTTCTCTCAGATTCTTCTACGATACAGAAACTATGCTGTATCGGCGGTCATACGATGGACTACTGCTTCATTGTCTGTCCAACACAGAAGCCAAAGAAGCTGTACGTGAAGCACATGACGGCGTCTGCGGGACCCATCAGCCTGGCTCGAAATTACAAGATCGCCTTCGCCGGTTGGGCTATTACTGGCCCACGATGGTAGCGGATGCGATAGACTATGCAAGAAAGTGCAAAGCCTGTCAGGTCCACGCAGATTTCATCCACCAACCATCCGAGTTCTTACATCCGACGGTGGCATCCTGGCCATTCGAAGCATAAGAAATGGACATTATCGGTCCGATCACTCCGCCTTCGTCCCGAGGACACCGCTTCATATTAGAAATTACAGATTACTTCTCCAAGTGGGTGGAAGCTGTCCCGCTTGCATAAGTAAAGACATCGAATGTGATCAGTTTTCTCAAGCATCACGTCATCTATCGCTTCAGACTGCCTCAAAGGATCATCCACGACAATGGTCCGCAGTTCGCAAGCCACGCCTTCTATCGATTTTACGACAAACATCGGATCCAGAATATTGCCTCAACACCGTACAATCCAGTGACGAATGGTTTGGCGAAAGCATTCAACAAAACTATAATCAAGCTGCTCAAAAAGTTCGTGTCTTCCAACAAAGAATGGAATGAAAAGCTTGGCGAATGCTTATGGGCGTACCGTACTACAGTCCGGACGGCCACCGGAAACACACCATTCTCTCTGGTGTATGGGAGTGAGGCAGTTCTTCCACTGCAGACCCAAATCCCCTCGCTCCGCATCGCCTTCACCTATCGATTGACGACGGATGATAATTACCATCGCCGGCTACAAGTCTTGGAGGCCTTAGATGAGAAACGCCTGTTAGCTCAACAACGAATCGAGCTGTATCAAGCACGCATCTCGGAAGCCTTCAACAAGAAGGTTAAACTCAGAACATTCCAAGTGGGCAATCTCGTTTTAGCAGTTTGGAGGCCGATGGTTATGACTCACAAAACCATCGACAAATTCCAGCCAAAGTGGGAAGGCCCATTTGTCATCGAGGCTGTATTCTCCAATGGTGCTTACCGCCTCATAAAATAAAACAGAGACTTGCTCATGTTGCCCGTCAACGGCAAGTTCCTGAAGAAGTATTATGTCTAAACGACATCCTCCAAATCTACCGGACTGTTAAGTTATGTGCCCTTAGGTACCGCTGAACTTACACTCTAGTCATCCCAAATGAATCTATATCGCATCTTCTGGGTAGTAAGTCATGTATGATCATACCTCTGAACTTCCTTCCCAAAAGAGCATCTTTCTCATGATCTAATGCCCGTACTTTCAGTGCATAAACAGGGTAACAGATCCACAAATTTCCCGAAGCAACCACGTCGATGTCACCTCTGTGTTGTTTTACTTCCATCAAAAAACAAACCATCCCTCACGTAGAACTTCCACGTCCATATTACCTCTGAGTTGTTCTATGTACCCTTCATGGTGTCCACTCCTGCCACGTCCTCATTACCTCTGAGTAGGAAGACTCAATTGAAGAAACCCTCATATTTACCACGTCCTCATTACCTCTGAGTAAGTATGTTGTTTTTCTCTCGACTTATTATCCGTACCCAAAACCAGGGTACGCCAAGGATAATAGGCCCACAAATATCCACAGTTGACCACAAATGTCCACAGTTAACCACAAATGTCTGCAGTTGACCACAAATGCTGTACTAGGTCCCCTAGTACATGCGCCTCTTTTTTCATTATCTCATGCCTCTGGAACCCAGCTGTTCCATGGCATTCTTTCGCCCGATACCAAGAACTTCCATATCCACCTTACCGTGGAGTTGTTCTAGGTATCCCTATCAAACTTATTATCCGTACCTAAAACCAAGGTATGCCAAGGATAATAGGTCCGCAGAAAAGCCCCCAGTGGGGCAAACACATAAAAGCACGACAGATAAAGGATGATGCAAGCAAAGTCATTTATTCAAATTAAATCAAAAGTACTACATTCTTTGGGACCACGTCCCTGCCAAAAGATGAAGAAACATAAAGAGAGAAAGAAAAGAAAAAGCCGACTACGGTTCGGTGATACATAATTCTCTGAGACGGTCCCTCAGTACGGCCGTCGACCGCTCAAACCGCTGCTTGGCTCACGCTCGGCCCCTGAGTCAACCACTCCGCATCCTCTAGATACGCGTGAGCCTGCCAGCCATCCTCAAACTTCTTCAGAACACGCTCCAAGACAGCAGAGGTTCGGATGACTTTGTCGGCCTCCTGAACAATTACCTCCTTATCCGTGCGGGAGGCCTCGAGCTCAGATTCCAAGAAAGCTAATTTCCACTGGAGCTCGGGGATCTACTCCTTCGTGTCAATTATCTCGCGAGAGGCTGTCACATTCCGAGCAATGCAATCCTCTCCCCGACGGCTCAGTCGATCATACTGCAGAGAGAGATTGCGGAGGTCCTTCACTATAATCGGCTTGGACGCTTCTCGTGCAGCGCTTACTTTCTCTATGGCAGTGATGAGGAAGGCCCGCTCCTGATTTAATGCTGAAGACAGATCAACTTACCGTAGTACTTGAAACTGGGGCACAAGCTGATCCGCCTCTAGCAATTTGGGCTCCAGGAGCTCAACTATCCCTGTCCCACTGGGGAGGGTTCTAAGGAGTTCAATTTGGCCACGGAAACGATGACGGGCCAAGGCAAAAGAAGTCCCCCTTTCCACAGCGGCCTCAACCCCTCGCCTCAGGTGGCGGTAGAAACTGTCAACCACATCCTTTGACGGTTCATCCAGGATTTCTGAAGATGACGGCGTCAAAGGAAGAGTAGCTGGCAGTGTCGAAGAAGAGGCACCGGAACTTGATGCCCCTGCCACAAGGGAACAAGTTTCGACCGAAAAGACACTTGAATAGTGGCCAATTCCTCCTCTACAGCCCGAAGGATCTGGAGACTCGACATGGCGAAAAGATCGATCTCCGGAGCCACATGAACAGAGGAGGGTACAGGGACCAGTTCTCTCTGCCCCGGTCGTTCCGCCGCTTGCTCTCCTGAACTCGATCCAACAGGAGGCCCCTCAATGTATGCTGGAGGAGGAGGAGGCATATCCCCTCTATGAGCTCTTCCCGATATGTCCGTCGTTGACAGTGAAGGAGCAGGACCTGTATGTCCGGAGCAACCATCAATCAGCTTAACCCAAAAGATGTGATGATAGAGAAAATGAACCTCCTTACTGGTCAAAATTTGACTTAGCTTACCAGGAGAGAGTTGCTGGGGCTGAGGTTCGCTCTCTGTCACGTAGTCTCTTCACCAGCAACATCCGACCCAAAGGTAGTGTCACGACCCGCACCCTAGAGTAAGGGCACAAGACGTGGGTATCCAGCCTACGCCGCAGTGTCGACGGTAGAACGCTGTCCTAGGTCACAACATCTAACACTTTAAGGTAATAACAGTTATACTTCTCGAATGGGGGTGACATAACAGAATATATCTCAATCACAACTAAGGTTGAACAGGATAAAGATAGATAGATAAATATCCATAATGAAAACACAGAGATACAATCCAGAATTCTAAGTGTTTAAATAAGTACATATCCCAAAGTATCTCAAAATCTATATACAGTGATCCAGAAAAGTAAAGACATCCTAATCTAAAGGAGTGTCGTCTACTGCTAATGATCCTGCAGCTGGTCCAAGTCCAAGCACTCATCTAATGTAGCACCATAGTAGGTAGGGCAGAACGCCTCAGCCTCGTCAACTGTAAAATTTTCAACAGGTCCAATTAGGACAGGAGCGAGCACAGTACATCTCAACAAATCATAGCAGGTCAGGATATATAATCATGCTAGAGAGTAAGATACAAGATACTAAAAGAATAACATGATGAAAAGAGAGAGGCTGTAAGTAAATAGCTACAGTATATAGAGAACTAACAGTGCTAGTGATTCAGAGCACAAGATGGTTATGTAAACGGCACGATGTTGTACACGAGTAATCTACAGAGGTTGTACACGAGTAATCTACTGGATTGAATACATAACCACTTCTACTCCCCCCGCCCCAATCAATACACAAGGATCTAGCTAAGTTATGTTATTGTACACGAAGTATAGTCGTACACGAAGATCATGTGAATACATAAATATACACGATTTTATACGATTTGTACACGAATGTCACGAATACAAGGAGTACACGATGCTCACGATAAAGTACACGAATACGAATACCCGATGTATCCGCTAAGGGGATAACATCGCACAACAAGATTTATAGACTTATCCGTGTTTCCAACGTGTCAGCATCATGTAAAGTAATCTAAAGCAGGAAATATACTCCTAATGCAGGATATGAAATGATCAGAGAATGTACTTGTCTGTATCCTAAGAATCTGGAGAATATATACTGTCTGAGGAGTGGTGTCTGTCTCCTATAGAACAGTCAAAGTCAGTATGAGTCTAAATTGATAATAAGATGCAAGTTAATGCATTCTACATGAATCTAGGCCAAAGTCAACTCTTGGTCAACTCTGGTCAACCCTAGAAGTCAACTAGGTCAAACCTAAGTCAAACAAGTCTATACTAGTCTAACTAGTCTATTCTAGGTCTAACAAGACTAAACAAGTCTAATCTAGACTCCATACTAGGCATTCAAGTCACCCATAGGCTAAGAGCCCTAGACTAGCTATTAGGCAATACATGTCTATGAACCCAAACCATAAATCACATGTCACATAACACATGACAATACTATATCTAAAATACAATACCCTTATTGCTATATTACACAATCTAATATAGAAATACTCATTAGCTTATAGGTTATCTATAATGTATCACACATACATATATATCAAATATATATAATAGTGCACACACATTGATATATTATATGATACCTATGTATACATATCTCAAGTACATATATATATATAAATATATATATATATAATTATATATATATATATTAATATATATATATATATATATATATATACATATATATAGAAAAGGAGGACACATGTATGTGTCCAAGTGTGGGTGAGGCACTTGGTGTGAACTATGGCATGTGGGTGTGTGTGTGTGTTAGGCTTGAGAGTGTGAGGGTGTCACATATAGTGTGTGTGGAGAGAGAGAGATACATGATAGTACATGACAGTGTTTGATACAAATAGGAATAGGAAAATCTGTAGGCAGTGTATATGATCCTGAATACAGGAAACAGTGAGCAAAATAGGAGAAATCAGTTGAAGTATTAAAGGAAAAATAGTTGAAAGGTTATTTGGAAAATTTGTGTAAACAGGGAATGAACAGTGGCATGGTGTGGTAAACCTGGAATCAGTGAGGAAAGGAAATGGAAATCAATTGACAGTTTCAATAACCCAATTTCCAGTCAAGGTAATGAAACAAAACATTGATTCAATTCAGTTTTAAAGAAGGAAAGAAAACCAATTCAGTCCACAGTTCATTAAGAAGGGTTTACTCTCAGGTTTACAGAAACTCAGTGAAACATATTCAAAGAATTCATCTCACATTTAATAGCATTTCGAAAAGGAAAAGGAATCAAAATCTCAGTTAAGGGGAAAATGAGAACACTCAGGTTTAACAGTTGACAGTTAACTAATGAATAAACATTCATTCAAAATTCAGTTTGAAGAAGGGAATGGAAACCAATCCCAGTTTCCTATATTCGAACCCACACAGTCCAAATCCCATTCACAGGTCATAAACCAAATTCGACTGAAATTCTCCAACTTCAAAACAGTTCCAGGTTTTCAAGTGAATCAATTATCAGGTTATAGGCTCAATTCAAATTATAGTTGAAAAGGGAAGGGCAATCTGTTCAGGAATGAATCATTCTCAGTTATATAAGGAAAACCAATTCCTAGCTAACAGTTCAATATCATTCGAAACCAACACATATGTCCAATTCTCATTTACAAACCAAAAGCCCAAATTCAAATTGTAAAATTAAGCTAAATATGAACTACAACATGTGGGGGGTAATTAACAGTGCAAAATATTACATAAACTGGAAATTAGAAAGTTAGGAAATACTGAAATGCAATGTGTATCGACATGGTATCATCGAACCTGAAATTAACCCAAATTAAATCCAATTCACATTAACAACTAAACTATCATGTAAACTAATAAATATATATACAATATTTAGGATTTAATTAGCAATTTTAAACACGAATTAAACATTAAAAACTGAAGAAAACAGGAACACAAAACAGTGCACAACTTAACACACTGCTCACGCGCAGTGCACGCATGACACCGTGTCCGACATGACACAAGAGTTCATGAAACTCTAGGAATCTCGTGTCAGTCAGTGTCCCATCACGTGTGTCCAAAATCACGTGTCAAAGTGGCATGTCCTGCTCGCAATCAGCCCGAGCAGCAGGGCAGCCATAGACACGAGAACATGTGCGCGCGTGTGCACCCGCGTGTTCCCGTGTCTGTGGTGACATGACACGACACCAATACGTGTTCAGATCAATAGAATCACATAAGCGAGGTAAAAACCTAAATTCCTATTCAAAAATATTCCTAAAACAAATCAAAATGCCCTTTGGGGCATTTCATCAAACACATGATTACATGGACTGATACGTGTCCGATACGGACATGTAGTAGGACTCAAACCTAGGGTTAGCTAGTCCTACAGTTAGGTTAGGCCTAGGGCTTCCAAGACATGCAATAAAATCAATATTTTATGGTGCTGAATCGAATTTACCTATTGGTGTGCAAAGGCTCAAAAAGCCCCAAATGAAAGTGGTTCCTCAAGCCACCCAACTCATTCAAATTGTTTCTCCCCTAAAATTTCTCAATAACAACAGCAAGTAAACTAAATTTAGAGCCTATTGCAATTGGTTTGGGTGGAAAAGGAATTGACATGAAATTTCTAGGATTTAATGAAGATGGAGACTCACCTCTTTCTAAAACTTGCAAATTTCTAAATGGAGGCTAGCCCTAATTTATAGGAGCATTAAATAGGGGAGGACTAGGTTTGGCCGGCCATGGGCTGGACTAGGGCTAGGTTACACTTGGTGTTGGGCTTTGGGCCTCTAAGGCTTAAGTCAAGTCATGACTTATGAAATCACAAGCCATTCTCTATTCGATTTAATTCCTAATTTCTCCAAATAATTCTAATGAGTTAAATGTCACTAACTTAGGTCAAGCTAGGGTTCCATAACCTAACCAAATAGTCATGACCTAGGTTAGCCTCTAGGACAGTCTCTAAAGTCAACACTAGTCAAAGTCAATATAACACCAAAACAAATAACCAAAAATTACTGAAAATTCTAATAATTATAATTAATACTAAATAATGCTAAATAATTCCAAATTTTAAAAATGACAAAATACCCTCAAGCTAGAAAAGTGGTAGTGACAAATCTACCCCCTTAAAATAATTTTGTCCTCGAAATTAAAAGCGAAACTAACTGCTGAGAAGAATAGAAAAGTATACCTCAAGGTCCAAAAGGATAGGGGTACAGCTCGCGCATCTCATCCTCCCGCTCCCAGGTAGACTCTCCTGGAGAATGATGCCTCCATGCGACGCGTACCAAGGGTATCACCTGGTTCCGCAGAACCTTCTTCCGGCGATCCAGAATCTCCACAGGCTGCTCTGGATAACTGAGAGTAGGTCCAACCTCAATCTCTGATTGATCGAGCATATGGCTAGGGACAGCCACGTACCGTCTCAACTGTGATACCTGGAATACGTTGTGGACTCCCACTAGTGCAGGTGATAAGTCTAGCCTGTATGCCACGTCACCGACTCTCCCGCTGATAAAGAAGGGCCGATGAAGCGCGGGCTAAGCTTTCCACCTCCACCAAATGCATCGTACCACGAGTCGGAGATATCCGCAGAAAAACCATGTCTCCAACCTAATCACAAGCAAGGTCTCAAGTTACTAAAAAATTAAACACAATCAATCAAACAAAGCAAAAATACAACCTACTTCTAATCATCTCTAAATCTATACCTCAAACTCCAACGGCCTCCGGTGGCTATCGGCCCAGTACCGATGTCTGTCCTGTGCCACGCAAAGTCTGTCCCTGATGAGCTTCACCTTCGGCTGCATCAACAACCATCTATGGTTCCAGTAAAGCTCGCTCTCCAACATCAACCCAAGATAAGGGTGTACGATACCACGCCCGTACAGAGCCTCAAAAGGTGACATCTCAATGCTGGCCTGAGAATTGTTGTTGTAAGCAAACTCCACCAATATAGATGATCCTCCCAGGAACCTCCAAAATCTAGGACGCACGTCCGCAGCATGTCCTCAAGGGTCTGAATAGTCCTCTCTGACTGTCCGTTCGTCTAGGGGTGGTATGCAGTACTAAACTTGAGCTGAGTGCCCAAACTAGTCTGCAGACTCCTCCAGAAATGGAAAGTAAAGCGACTATCCTGATCTGAGATAATGCTGACGGGAACTTCGTGAATCCTGACTATCTGCCTCATATACAACTCCGCAAGCCTCTCTGTAGACGTACCCACCTTGAATGGCAAGAAGTGGGCCGATTTGGTCCCTGTCAATGATGACCCAAATCACGTCTTCCCTCTTGGTGTACGCGATAACCCAGATACGAAATCCAGGGTGATATATTCCACTTCCACTCTGGAATGGGCAACGGCTTCTATAATCCTCCGGGCCTCTGCTCTCTGCCTTAACCTGCTGACAGACCAAGCATCTAGTTACGAAGCGAGCTACCTTCGCTTCATCCCGTACCACCAACATGCTCTCGAAGATCCCTGTACATCTTGTTGGCACCAGGATGTATATAGAGTACTGCGATCTGTGAGCCTTCTGTATGATCTGCTCTCGAGCTCCCCGCTAGGCACACACCTGGAGCCGTGCCTCAGGGCACCATCCTTTGTAAGTAAACTCGCCATCCACCAACCCTGAACGAACCTGCTCTCGGATACACCGCAGAGCTACATCCCGAACTGCGTTGCCTTGATCCTCTCCATCAGTCCGACTGTATCTGAAGGCCCCATAACTGCATCTGCACTTCGGGCACACTCACCTCAATCCCAAGGCTCTCCAAGTCTACAAGCAAGTGCATAGCAACCACGTGGCCTTCCCTGTGTGATACTGAAGTGAGATGTCAAAGTCCTTCTCACTCTAGCCATCTGCGCTGTCTCATGTTGAGCTCTTTCTGTGTAAACACATACTTCAAGCACTTGTGATCTGTGAAAATCTCTACCCTCTCGCCATACAGATAGTGCTTCCACAACTCAGAGCAAAAATCACCGCTGCCGCTCCAGGTCATGGGTAGGGGTAGTTCTTCTCATAGGGACATAATTGCTTGGAAGCATAGGTAATCACCTCCCATGCTGCTGCAAGACACAACCTAGCCCCTTCCCTGAAACATCACTATAAATAGTGAATCCACCCGATCCTGAAGACAATGTCAGAATTGGAGCCGTCGTAAGCCGCTTCTTCAACTCATCAAAAGCTGTCTGACACCCTATACCAAATGCTCAGTATCCTTCCGGGTTAACCGAGTCAACGGCTTTGCAACTCGGGGAGAATCCTGCACAAATCTCCTATATATCCTGCCAGCCCCAGGAAACTCCTGATCTCTGCCACTGAAGTCGGCGCTGTCCAAGCCTTAACTGCTGTGACTCTCTTCGGGTCCACTGAGATACCATCTCCATTCACCACATGACCCAAGAAGTCAACTCTGTC
>JANAVB010005781.1:0-44484 GCA_029216955.1 Iris pallida | reverse complement strand
GAAGCTGAATACATAGCAGCTGGGCGTTGTTGTGCACAAATTCTGTGGATGAAGCAAACCCTTGAAGACTATAAGTTATCTTTCATGCATATTCCTATATTCTATGACAATACTAGTGCCATCAATTTGACTAAGAACCCTGTCTGCCACTCACGTACTAAACACATTGAGATCAGACACCACTTTTTGCGTGATTATCAGCAAAATGGCACGATTAACTTAGAATTTATTGACACTGATCATCAGCTAGCAGATTTCTTTACTAAGCCATTATCCGAAGAGCGCTTCAATTTTCTTTGTCGTGAACTCGGAATTTTGGATGAAGCAGTTATAAGTTGAGACTTACTTGCGTAAATATCGAGTATATTTTGATTCTTTTATGACGAATTTATTATGGGTACAAGCCGAAAGGGTCCTTCTGACAAAAAGGCGTAAAAGCCTAAGCGACACGGTACACTAGTCCTCAGGACTACCGCTAGCTGGGATCCGGCCCCTGCAGCTAACCCATGGCAATTTGAATACTGAATTACAATATATTTCTTTGTTTATTATATGGTTTGTTCCGATTTATTATTGTCTAATTGATCTTTCCTAAAGTTCATTCTGACCTTTGTGTACCTCTCTATGTACTTCATTGTTTTCATCAAACTTTTATCCTCAAAATCTCTTTTGTTCAACACTTAATCAATTTTTCTATCTTTTCAGCCTGCTTTTAGTTCTGGAACCACTGATCCAGAACTCGGGCCGAACTCTGCCCCTAACAGAGTTCGGGCCGAGTTCGGTCCCTAAGTTCCAGCGTCGGGATCTGGCTCTGCCGTTGGATCAATTAGATCCTATGGTCAATATTTCATCCGACCAAAGACAAACCCCTACTTTATGTCGGGACTTCCTTCTCTCTCCTTCACCATTGCCTCCTTCCTCACCTCTCCAAACTCTTTCCTTCAAACCCTAACCCTAGTTTTTGATCTAGAGTGCTCCATTGCTCCTCAAAATCAAGGAAAAAGGGTTTCTCGTCATTCTCTTCCACTGTTTATTAATCATTTGAGGTATCATTCTTGTCTTTTATACTTCACTCTATCAAGTTTTTATGGCTCCTCGCTTGTTCAATCGTGGAAAGAGGATTCGAACTGAGAGTGTTTCCTCTTCGGATACTCCTCCGACGAACGAACATATCATTGAACAACTTCAACCACCTCATCCGTTATTCAACCCACCTCGTCCTCGAAACCCTTCTACCTATGACAACCGATTATTTGTTTCACTAGATGCCTCAAACAACTGGTTTAGTGACTATCGGAATCGTCAGGTATTCGCAGGACATCCTATTAATTTTTCTATCTTCTCTCAATATGATTCTTTATTTCATGACCTCTGCTTTGATGAGCTTGTCACTACCACTTCTGCTATCTATCGTCATGCTGTCCAAATGTTCTACTGCAACATGACCTTTGATGATCTCCATATTTATTCACGAGTTGCAGGTATAAATATATCTTTTGATGACTTTGACTTAGCCGAATATCTTGATCTTCAAGAGCCCAATTCTTGGGAAAAGCTAGTTGACGCTCGCTCGTTCCGTTTTCCCGACGGAATTTCCCTTGAGAGCTTCAAGGACGATTTGTGTACTCCATACACACGTCCTCGCAAGCTCACGGCTAAATATCTCAACCCATATTTTTCTGATCTTCATTGGATTATTTCTAACACCATTCTACCCAAAACAGGTTCCCATGATGACATCACTTACCTTGAAATATCTGCTCTTTATCATCTTCACTTTGGAATTTCTTTCAATCTTCCACGTACAATGATGGACTGGATGATTCACTGTAGGAAGAAACCACGAGCTCTGGTTATCCTCTGTACCTTCCTATGATCTTTCGTGCATTTAACATACCACTTGATATATGTTCATTCTTGCCTGCTCCTGCTTTCCTGTCCAAGGCACGTCTTACTCAGGCAGTTGTCACCTCTCCTGAGGCCTCTGAGCATTCTGATGATGAGGAGCCTGACGCCCCTCCTTTCGGTCAGGATGCACCACCTCCACCTGCCACTCTTGACTCTATCCAGACCATGCTCCAGGATCGTTTCTACTTAGAGGCTGATCGGTGGGCTCAGATGGATTACCGCACTACCCTGCAGATGAGTGCACTCAGCAACTCGCTGCATGATATTCGGTACTCCATGTCCCATCATCCTACTATGCCCATTCCCATGCAGCGAGATCCCGATCGTGAGGGATATCGCATTGATGATCCATGGGTCTTGCGTTACCTGGATCCGAGTGCTGCTCTTGTGGATCCCAGACGTTCCCACTCTCCTGGACCTTCTCGTGCTCCGTGATGGAGATTGGCTCGATCTGCTGCTGCTACTGCTGATGATCTTAGTTACTTTTTGCTTTCAGTTATTTAGTTTATTATGGATTTATGTAGCTGGTTTTATGTACTCTGTTTATGAGTTGGCCACTTGGTTTGGTGGATGACATTATCTGTCCTTTATCATAGTTTTACTTTATGTCAGTGACTTATTTTGCTTAGTATTTCACTGTTTCTTCTCTGCTTGGTGTGGTTGCATTACTATTCGTTGCTTCTTTATATTGCTAACTGCCAAAAGGGGTAGAAATATGTATATTTTATAGTTTTGTGCTTGTTTTGCTTTTGGGAGATATTATCTATCAGGCCACCGGTTCTATGCATTCGTATATCTGTGTATATCTGTGCTTGTTCTTGCTCTGGGAAATATTATCTATCAGGTCACAGGTTCTATGCATTTTGTACGGGGGAGAGCTATAGCTTCTAGCTCGACACCGTTCATGGTTTACGGGGGAGCTATCTTCTTTTAGCTCAGGCATCGTTTATGGGGGAGCTATGTTACAATCAACTGTATCCAGGTATGAATATTGAAATATACATATATTATTTTATCAATTATGAATATGGGGGAGATTGTTGACACAAAGTCACAGTCAACCAAATATTGACTACATTAACTAAATAATATTTGTATTAATTCAATACGACACACGACGACTGCATTCAGTTCAAGACAGATGACAGCTCAGTCTCCGGCTCTCAGTGTGTTCTGGAGTCTATATTTTATAATTTCATTGAGTCTAGACTTGTGTACTCTGAGTCATGCTGAGCTCTTGGAACTTAGTCTATAACCTACCCAAAATCCCAAGCTCCACTGAACCAAAAACTGCCCACTGGTCCCCTTAGAACCACTCTGTGCTCTGGAGACAGAGTTCGGGCCGAACTCTGCCTCCACACAGAGTTCGGGCCGAACTCTGTCCCCTAGAAATCAGGAACCCTAATTTTAGGGTTAGCTGGTTGCTAGTTGTCCAACGGCCAAATTTTTGAATTTTCCTACCCGAATTCTGGCCGAATTCTGCCTATAAAAATACTATAAATAGGGCATGAATTCTCTCATTTCAAATCATCCAATCTTCTCTTCTCTTCTCTCTTATAAGCTCAATAAGCCATACCCTTCCCATCTACTAGCCACAAGCCTCCTAAGTCTCGAGTGCTCAGCATCTCTCAGTTAGGATTCTTGTGCAAGAGTCGAAGAAGTCGCTTGGACAATTCCAAGCAAATCGCCACTGCGATCCTCTGTTAGAAGTTGACGTGCTCTTCTGAAGAAAAGGCACGGGTTGTAAACTACTATTTCACAAATAGTGGATTTAATCCTGAGCTAGAGTTCTCAGGCCTGGACTAGTCCTCCACGAGGGAAACCAGGTTAAAATCGCTGTGTTTGCGTATGCTCTTCTGCCCTTCATTTATTTTCCGCACTTTACTCTGATTATTTATTATCGGTGAAAGAGTTATTTTTAATTGGCTATTTTTCTATATAAACTCTATTCACCCCCCCTCTAGAGTTGCCAAACTGTTCTTCAAACTTAACGGCTGTGCCTGAGCTATAATGCGTTATCGACCAGGTTGGCGTCCGTGTAGCACGGGTAGCGAGCCCCGTTGTACGTGCCCGTCATACCTGTCGCTAACGTCTTTCATGTCTTATCTTTTATTCACTCTTTCATGTCTTTCTTTTACTTGTTCGTTCATTCATTCATTATTCACGTATTTATTCATTCATTCGTTGATTCATTCATTCATACATTATGCAACTCCCCGTGCGGGAGTCGCCTTGGCGACCCATCGGTCCCGAAGTCTTTCAATGTTGCTATACTCTACTCGGAACGACTATGTCGATAGTCTTCCGTTTCATTGTTGTAACCCATTCATTGTTTCATTGGTGAACGCGTAAGGGACTTGAACGTAAGCTCGTACCTTAGCACGAGCGTAGAGCATGGTACGAGAGTTCCTATATTTGCCGAGTTCTTTTCCATGTTCAAACAAGCATGCAAGATGGGATTATTCCCTTAGCTAGGTACGTTGAGTCATTTATTAGCATACGCGAGATTATCGCCTAGCGATTCTCGTGATAGTGTCCGTATTGTTTTGTATCTAGGCTAAGCAAAGACGGGTTCATCAGAGCTACCCACCTTAGCGATGTTCGCATCGGCCGAGCGATACATCCGAGCGCGCCTTTGAAAGTCTAACTCAGGATTCATCTTGATGGGCCAATGTAAGCCTTGCATCGATTCTTTATAGGTCGATGCCAACTCTTCGGGTCGACGGCTCGTTTGAGTCGTTGCACTTGCCGTTTGAATCGGCGTTCCGCTAGGGCGGAGCGGGTCATTACACGCTTGGCCTTGCCATGCGCCTGATAGGGGGTGTAAAGATGGCACTCTCCGCCAATGATTTGCGTAATCTGATCATTCACAAACGCCAATCAGGAGAGCCGAACGACAAGCATAATGTAGCCCCTCATAGGACACACTTGTGCTACGATCGCCATCAACTGCTGCGGTTGCAAGACAGTGGCTCCACCACCAAGGCAGTCTGTGTTCCAGCTGTTGCAATATGCTGTGCCTGTCTGACATCGTCTCAGAAATATGATGCCAATTGAAGACTTTATAACATCCTACTCTCAATTAGGCTCATCACTCATATGTCTCAGCTAGCCGCGTCGTCTCAGCCCGGCGTATTACTCTCAGTCTTCTGAAGGAGTTCACCGTCAAAGCTTCTTCGAACAAGGAGGACCATCACCCATAGTACAACATCTTGCCAATGAGGAGGATCAGTTGAATCTATCTTCGTCGAGAAGTCAAGGAAGAGACAACAAAACTCTCTCAAATTGTTGCTATTTATAGTCCAGGGCAAATCAAACCCATGCGCCAAGTGGCAACCTTTTCGAAGTTAGTGCAAATGATAATTAATTTGCCCCTTCGAACTCAGCTAAGTTGGAGAGCCATCAATGCCCTGAAGAACTCAACAGTCGATGCGTCATGCAAACGGATGCGCCGGTCAGAATGCGTATCATACTGATGCGCCCATCAGCACCAAGCGCCATACGAGGATGCTCCCCATGCATCCCCATGCGCCCAATGGAACGCCGATCGATGTGCCCACTCAATAGCCCATCACCTGTCAAGAACATTAAATGCTGAAGTCTGACAGAGTTGGCAGCACGTCCCCCAAGGACTGAACAGTTGACAGCTTTCTCAAAAGATGAAGCGTCGTCGACGTCAGCATCATCATTTCTCCTCTTCGGCAGGTTACAAGCCACGTGGCCGCCCAACCATCTCGCATGCGCTTCCGCAGCCATGCGTCCCAAATCTCTGCATGTGCCTCAAAAGCCGTACGCCTCAGACTTTTTTCTGATCCCTAAAGACAGAAGTAAAGTCACTACTGAAGCCCCGCATGCACCTCAAAAGCCATGCGCCCCGACTGGTTCGTGACTCCTAAAAGTTACGAGCCAAAGCCTCCTCATGCGCCCAATCCCAGGCACATCCTATCAGATCACTCCCCACCAAATCCGAGATCTTCGAGCCATGGACCTACGACACGCGTCCTTTGACTTGATTCAGCCTATGAAGGGGTGCTAATCACCCAAGATCTCAGCAACTGAAAGATCCTCTCCATTGCTACGTGTCAGCTCTGCCGCAGCCCACGACAGCAACAAGAAGGGTTCAACTCCTCAATCAGAGCGCATCGTCCATGCGCCTCCATCAGCTATCACCACGTGGCGTCCCCGCGTACAGGCGCATCCTACATATGCGCATGAGCAGCCAACCTGTAGACTATAAATAGAGGGATCACTTCCTCCTTAAAAACGGACGGACACATCACACAACCACCGATATACAGAGAGGCAGATACTGACACTCTACGTCTTCTTCCTCTCCGCAAGTGTAGAAGCATGAAAAATATTAGAATAAAAGCATAGATAGCCCATGCGGCTTTGGGTAGCAAGCCTATGCGGCTCGTAACTGGAGTTGCCCCATGCGGCCCGAAAGAAGACCCTCAGACTCATGCGGTTCGGGCATATATGCGGTTCAGCAGGTACATGCGGCTCAATTGACGCCACGTGTGATCCCTCCACAGCTGGCTACCGGAGTAATGGCCTCATTTAATGCTCTGACACGACTCGACGGCTGCGACGTCTCTGACATAAAGCGTCATAATGGCTCTGCCATAATGACAGACTCCTCGGGGAAAGAAGACAATCTCTGACCCGATCTGTCAGAAATCCTAGATTGCCACGTGGCAAAAGTCTCATGCGGCTCGGGTAGAGAACAGCTTCATGCGGCTCAGCGAGAAATCACTCTAATATGATTAACAGGAATCCGCCATATGCGGTCCACCCATTAGCCCGGTCTATGCGGCTCAATACCATGTTAACTCAGGCGGCCCACAGAAACTATGCATATGCGGCTCATGGAGGGTTCGTCCCCTGCGGCTCGTAGAGACTACGCATATGCGGCTCACGGAAAGTTCGTCCCCTGCGGCTCGATGAGGCATTGACTCATGCGGCTCATGAAGAGTATCTCTCTGCGGTTCAAGTGTTGGCCATCCTATGCGGCCCTGGCAGGACCTTCAATTAAAACACGTGGCATTGAAGATTCAACCGAATCCCAACAAGAATATTTGATACCGTTATCATAATTGCCGAGATCAGGGCATATCATTTATCATCAAGCCAATAGGACACGTGGCGAGCAATCAAATATTGGCATAACCGATCACGAGGATTTAAAGCAGTCAGCATTAACTGCTCATGAGATTTGGTGCTATCAGCATTAGTGGCCGAGATTTATTATGATCAGGATCAAGGGCTCAGATAGAATGAAGGAAGCGCCGACATTCCAAACAGATAATCATCAGCAAACCCTAATGATCACACCCCACTCCTATAAATAGCCAGCATCCTCCCCATAAAAAAAAGAGAAGAAGAGAGAGAGAGAGGTCGGCAACAAAAGAATAAAAAAATAAGAAGAAAGAGATCTACACAGAGAGAGCTCCCCCCTTTCTTCTTGATACTCACAGAGAGAGAGAAGCCAGGAGAGCAACCCGAGGAGAGTAAGAAGAGCCTTTCTTCGTGAACGCCAAGCAGATCTTCCCCGAGCCAAGGCTGCATACTGATCGTCCAAGGAGTAAGGCAGAGCGGCCGTCGCTTTCCCGAGCCTCTATCGTCACCCCCCAGAATCAAAAATAAACAATCGTACTTAGTCTGCTATACCTAGGTTTTCGTCCCTAGGCTTTCTTTGTACGAGCGAGTTCGTATTGTGAGTCTAAGATTCAGTCCTCCGATAATTGTTCTGTTCTTTTACAATCAATGGCAAACACGATGGCGACTCTGCTGGGGACTAACTTCTCCACGGCTGAGGAGTTGGTGACGCAATCGGATGCAGCCAAACTTGGCTCCACACAACAGAAGATGGTCGTCCGCTTCGACCAACAGGCGTTCGAAGAGATGCTCTCTGAAGGCAGCGCTGGCCCTGTCCAGAAACGCACCCACACCACGAAGGCTCGTAAAGAGTGGAGGCCAAAGTCATTTGCTCCTCTCCAAGCCCTCGATGGGATACCCTCGGTCGCTCAAAACGGCGAGAAAGATTCTCTTGCGGCCCCACTTCAGATCGCAGATACCTCTGCTGTCCCCAAGTCCGGCAGAAGAAAACACTATGATGCTGGACTTGTAGGGGCAAAGAGGGTCTCTGCTCAACCTGAACCGCAGAGAGGTATTAGCCGCAGAAAGAAAATCCATGCGGCCACAACCGTCAACCACATGAAGAAAACTCACGCGGCCACGTCTGTCAGCCGCATAACTTATGCAGCTACAGTTCCCAACCGCATGGATGAGATTCATGCGGCTAGTAAAGTCAACCGCTTGCAGAAAACCCATGCGGCCACAGATGCCAACCGCATGCGGACAGCCTGCACGGCCGTGACTCCTAACCGCATAAGAACTTGTCCCACAACAGAAGACAGTCGCATGCAGATAGCCTGCACGACACCCAACGCTAGCCGCATAGCGTCTCTATCGTGCTTCTCTCGATCAGTTTTCGACCGACTCTCATGCGGTCCTAACTCTGATCACTTTCTGGATGAAAATCCAGACTCTGTGATACCTAATGAGGACTCTTCCTATTACGCACCCACAAGTGCTAAAAAGAAAAAGTCTAGGGCAGCGCGGGCTCATCAAGTCCAGACAGCTGCCCCAACCTCTGACTATCGGGGCGTCCCGCTGAGTATCACACGGGCCTCTGACGGGAAGTTGTATAAAACCACTCGAGTCCAGCCCCCGGCGGCAAACGGGCAAAGTGGTTCCTCTGACCTGCGTGAAGCTATCCTCCACAAACGCAAGGAAAGAGAAGGAGCCTCAGCATGCAGAGAGTCCTCACAGGGACGTCACTGCACCCAGATTATCGTCAACTGTTGTTGCAACAACACGGCAGTAACGGAAGACCGGCCATCCGTCTTCCAAAGATTACAACATCCGAGCTCGGAAGACAAGGCACCTCCCGTTGCCTCCTGCAATTCTGCGCGGAAAGTCCCCGTGGAGGGGAGAGGGAAGAAGACAAGCATCTCCAGTCCAAAGATATCGGCCACCACAGCTAAGAAATTGTCGGCTAAACGGTTGCCATCCACTGGAGTATACCAACACACCCGTTCGAAGACAAAATCTGCTGCAACAGGAGGCTCATCGTCCCCGACCCTGGGGGTCGTAGGAGCTGGGGGTAGTACTCCTCCGAACATCCACAATAACCCAATGTTTCAAGGAGACGAACCCCAAGAAATAACCCTTCTATCGGGTACAACAGATGCTGATATCCCCGAGGACATCCATGATTCTCTAGACGAAGCAAGCTCCGAAGCTGGAAATAGTGTTCCTTCCGAATCCGAACCTGAAGAAAACATCCCCACATATCCAGATGATTTCTCGACGCATGGGTACGACTCGGAGGGTACATCCTCCACCACTCCCTCCGTCACTCCTCATGTGAAGACGGTATTCATGACAAACAGCAATCAAGGCGGTTCCAGCGATCGCCAGCGCATTGACACGTTGGAGGCCATATTGCATGCCTTGGTCAAGTCTGTAGACGAAATCAAAGCGGCACTGCCTACTCTGCAGGGAGTGACACCTGGCCAGACAAGCACCGGTCCCGCGAACAACATAGATTCAAATTCAGCGGCACCAAACCCGGGCAATAATGCTCCCGAGATAACGGCCCCTACCGCGACAGATGAGGCCCGAGAAGTAAGGAGAGAGGTTCAGGAGCTTCGAGCGATGTTCCACGCCCGAGAAAATTCTCAAGACCTCAGAATACGGCAACCATACCCGGCTGAATGGAGGGATGTGCCCTTTCCCCCAAGATATAAGCCGTTCAATATCAACCCATATGATCGTAAGACTTCAGCAAGCCGGTACATCACTTACTTTGAGGTCACTACCGACCATCTGCCCCATGAGGACGCCATCCTCACACGGTTATTCATTGGGGCACTGGAAGGAGTCGCCTTTGATTGGTACCGCAACCTGCCAGATAATTGCATCCACTCCTTCGCTGGCTTCAAGCGGTTGTTCTTGGAGAGGTTCTATGAGGTAGGGCAGGACGTCACGATGTCTACCCTCATGGACGTCGTCCAAGGAGAGAAAGAGCTGACAAGGAATTACATTGAGCGGTTTCGTCAAACCGCAATGAAGTTACCATCTGGCAACCCGGACTCTTCCTTGATTGAAATTTGCCAAAAGAGACTACTCCCAACAATTAGTCTCTGGATGGACGAAAGTCAATTCAAGGACTGGAAGGCCTTTATCATCAGCGCTACAAGTGCCGAGGAACGATTGAAGAAAGCTCGCCAACTGGGGTTGCATATCTCAGAGGGAGAGAACAATGGGAAGCGTCCCAACGCCAGCAACGACAATGGGGGTAGCCCCTCCAACCGAGACAACAAAGGCAAGCAGGCCATGGTGACCGATACAGCCCAGAAGCCCGAGCAACAGCCAGCGGACAAACAATGGCCTCAAATCACTTATTCTTTCGAAGACGGCCACGTCAAGCCTATCTTGGACATGCTTATACAAGGAGATAGAATTTAGCTTCCTCCACCAAGGCGGGAACCTCGGCCTGCTGATTTGGAAAATCCGAAGTTCTGCCATTACCACCGCTACGTCCACCATGCTACACACGACTGCTACCAACTGAAACGCTATATCCAGAACCTCATCGATTCAAACGCTCTGGCTATCGACTTCGAGGAGGTAACCGTAGCAGCCAATATGGTGTCCGTACAATTCGACAATTTCCCTCCAACAGAGACTCAAGACGGTGTCATGCCCATCCCTCTGGCAACAATGGAAATCACTAACCTTCCGCCTGCCCGTGATCAAACTCCCGGCCTAATACCCCTCACCACATCACGAGGGGAGATCATGTGGGTCCATCCGGACCTAGTCCATGAGGTGACTCAGCCCACTTTATCCTCTAAAAAGAAAAGTGGAAAGGTCAGATCATGCCGCACCGTCTCGGCAGAGGAGGGGGAAGTCTCAGCCGTCACTACCCGATCTGGAGCACAAGCCCAACCAGTGGCCGAGAATCCGACTAATGATCAGCAGCCCACAAACGCTGATACTCCGGGACCGGCTCAGCCTTCGACGACCGACAAGCCTAGGCCGAAGGAGACTCGCTTCGACAAATCTCTCCGAAAGGAGACACCTCAGGGGCTGGAGAGGCCCTATAACTTCGACATATTGGCGCAATTGGCTAACACACCGGCCAAATTGTCCTTATACGAACTCCTGAGACTCTCAAAAGATGTCCGCACAGCTCTAAGTGAGGCGCTCCAAAATGCCGACGCATACTTGGCTCAGGTCAACCTCACGGGAGATAATCAGCCTACAGATCTCCAAGATAGTGCGTGTACAGGTGCAATGCCCAATATCGTATTCTCTCCGCAGGATATGCTCATCAAAACTAACCTGCACGATCGCCCATTGTACTACACTGGATACATCGGCGACGTAAAGGTAGACCGAATGCACATTGACCCCGGGTCCTCCATAAGCATCATTCCGAAGGGTCTGCTACATCATCTTCGCATTCCAATGCATCGCCTGACGCCTACAAGCACTGCCATTAGCGGTTTCAATTCGGGCAGGAGCTACCCAATAGGGAAGATTCGCTTGAAATGTCAGATTGGCGATCTCCAATCAGAAGTCACCTGCTACGTCATAGATGCCGACACTTCTTACAATATCCTTCTGGGGCGGCCTTGGATACACGATTACATGATCGTGCCTTCCACGCTACACCAGTGCTTCAAATATGTCGATAAGCATGGCTTCGTGAGGACAGAGTTTGCTGATATCGATCCCTTCAAGGGGGTCGAATCTTATTACTCAGACTCCTGTCTTTACGAAAAATCAAAGAAGCATCTGGTCGAAGAGGAGGTGCAAGCTCACACCAAGACGACCACAAGATCAGAAGAACCCCTGACAATCCATCTCCAGGCTCGCAAACCGGGCAGTTCTGCGCCCCTTACGGCTACTCTGGGTAAGGACGCAATCAGTCTCTTGGCACAGGAAGAGCAGCTAAGAATCCGGCTGCCAAGGTCCGGCCAAGTGCCGAGACCCACAACAGGGCCACTTACCATCAGACTGCCGAGAGTCATTCAACCCCAAACGGAGAAACTCAATCCCTCCGATGGGCCACTGACAATACGCCTTCCCAAGAAAGGTCATCATCCCGATACAAGGTCGGACACTTCTAGCGAACCAGCTACCCCTCGCTCCACATCGAGTGCCAGACTGGGGGTTGCTAGTCTACCGACAACCCCACGCTCCGCTCCGTCAGTTGAACCTCTGAAGATCAAGCTGACTAGGACGCCCTCTCAGTCTTCATTCACACAGGGGGTAGCCGAAGAGGAACCAGAGCTAGCCAAGTATGTGGCTGCCCACACTGATGTTCCCTCCGCAGATGATGTAATCCCTCTAGAAAAGATACCTTACTTCATCAATAAAGGGTTATCTTTGAACTACACCGAGCTCAATAAGCTATGTACAATGTATGCTATGGAACACGGTATAGGCACTCACCTACACACACAGGTGACAAATGTGTACACCGCTATCCAACTTACTCCAGTAGAAGACGCTTACCGAATAATCGAAGGAGGGGACTACCCAATCATCTTCGGCCGGACGAACAACCCGCATCCCCTCGCCATGGAAGAAGTCGACTTCGGGTCAGCTAACGGAAGACTGTCTCTGTATCTCTATAGCCCTCAATCCAAATATCTCATGCAGAAATAGGGGTATGATCTAGAGACAACGCCAGGACTGAACTACGGCACTGGACGACGATTACCTTTAAAGACGCCAGCCCCGGCGGGCAAACCACGGAACTACTATAACAAAACTCGATGCGGTTTAGGGTATGTAACGCCAACTACGACCCCTGAAAGCTCAGATGAAGAATACGACTGGCAGTCACACTCAACCGGGTCACCAACTTCCGACTCAGACACAAGCATTGGGGACGTATTCAGACAAGTCCTATCAGTCAACATGGCATTTGCCGACGCTTACGAAGAAGACGAGAACATTCCTAAAATTCTCGAGCTTGAGCCGTGGGCCCAACAGTTAGACGCACAATGGGAAAAGCGGTTCGAGCTAAGAGAACCTCCTACAGAGGACGAAGTTATGCAGGTCAACCTCGGCACCGAATCCTCTCCGAAGCCAATCTTTGTCAGTAAAAGCCTAACAGACAAGGAACGAGAATCACTGCTGGACCTCATCCGAGAATACATTGACGTATTTGCATGGAGTTACGAAGACATGCCGGGGTTAGATCCCGACATTGCTCTCCATAAACTCAATATACGGCCGGATGCAAAGCCAGTCAAGCAGCAGCAACGACGCTTCCGCCCGGGCGTCATGGACGCGATCGAAGCCGAAGTCAACAAACTGATAGCCAGCGGCTTCATCCGTGAGGAGCAACACCCTGACTGGGTCGCCAATATAGTCCCGGTCCTTAAGAAGAACGGGAAGATCCGAATCTGCATCGACTTCCGTAATCTAAATGAGGCATGTCCGAAAGACGAATTTCCCCTCCCGATCACGGACATCATGATTGACAACACATGCGGCTTCGAACGTATGTCATTCATGGATGGATTCTCGGGATACAATCAAATCAAGATGTCCCCCGACGATGAGAAGCACACATCATTTAGAACACCGATCGGCACATACTGCTACACAGTCATGCCTTTCGGTCTGAAGAATGCTGGCGCTACATATCAGCGGGCTATGAGTATTATTTTCAGAGAACATTTGCGCAAAACAGTGGAATGCTATGTCGACGACATCGCTGTCAAGAGTCGCCGCAAGGAGGATCATCTGCAAGATCTAAAGACGGTATTCGACCTGATGCGAGCCCACAACCTAAAGATGAACCCTACAAAGTCGTTTTTGGGCGTATCCAGCGGGAAGTTCTTAGGTTTCATCATCACTGCATGGGGTATCCATGTAGACCCTGAGAAAACTAAGGCAATAATGGAGATGGGACCCCCGAAAAATCTCCGCGAACTCAGAGGCCTCCAAGGGAGGCTAGCCTATATCAGAAGGTTCATTTCCAATCTCTCCGGACGATGTCGGCCGTTCAAACACCTCATGAAGAAGGGAGTCTCATTCGCATGGGACGAAGAATGCCAACGCGCTTTCGACGACATCAAAGAATATTTGTCAAATCCTCCAGTCCTGGTGGCCCCGGTCCCTGGAAAACCATTCTTGCTCTATGTACGAGCAATAGAACACTCCCTCGGTGCCCTGCTGGCACAAAATAACGATGCAGGACACGAACAGGCCATATACTACCTCAGCCGAATGATGGTCGGGCCCGAACACCGATACACTGCCGTGGAGAAAGAATGCCTCGCCTTGGTGTTTGCTATTCAAAAGACGCGGCACTATGTTACAGGACAAACCATACATGTGATCTCACGGGTAAATCCCCTCAGGGTCCTCATGACTAAACCAGGGGCGCTCAGCTCTCGCCTCGCTACCTGGGCAATACTGCTATCCCCATATCATATGATCTTCGTCCCATAGAAGGCTGTCAAGGGTCAAGCCCTAGCAGACTTTTTGGCAGCCCACCCAGGATCGGAGTCATCCAGAATCTATGAAGAGATCCCAGACGAGGTCGCCGATTCGAATACAGCCACTCACGATTACATATGGCGAATGTTCTTCGATGGCGCCTCAAGAACCGGACCCAAGGAAAATATCGTCGTCGGGGTCGGAGTGGTGTTGATCTCTCCTACCGGGCTAGTGATCAATCGCGCCTACTCTCTCACGGAACCCTGTTCCAACAATGTGGCCGAGTACAACGCTTTGGTCATTGGCCTCCAACTCGCAAAGGAGCTGGGTGTAGAATATCTCGAAGCATACGGCGATTCACAATTAATCGTCAATCAGATTCGGGGGTCGTACGAAGTCCGCCATGAAGACATGATCCCCTACCACCAAATAGCAATCAACATTATCTCCTCATTCGAGGGATTCTTTATCGAACACGTCCCCAGACTTCAAAATATCGAAGCCGATGCCCTAGCGGGCCTTGCCACTTCCTTAGCAGTGCCGAACCAAGCGCATCACTCGGTTGAGGTGATAGGCCACGAACTGGTCTGTCCCAAGAACAATATTCAATTCGTGGCGAGCTATTCCGCCCGGACGGTCGACGAAACACCAGACTGGAGACAGCCATTCATTGACTTCGTCGTATACGACATCCTCCCGGAGAACCCAAGGGAAGCCACCTCCATCAGACGGCGTTCTTTCAGATTCTTCTACGACACAGAGACAAAAATGTTGTACCGACGATCCTACGACGGATTATTACTCCGGTGCTTGTCAAACGCAGAAGCCAAAGAAGCTGTACGAGAAGCTCACGATGGTGTCTGTAGGGCCCATCAGCCTGGCCCTAAGCTACAGGACCGCCTTCGCCGTATGGGCTACTACTGGCCCACGATGGTGGCAGACGCAATAGACTATGCCAGAAAATGCAAGGCTTGCCAAGTCCACGCAGACTTCATTCACCAACCCTCCGAATTTCTACATCCAACGGTGGCATCCTGGCCATTCGAGGCATGGGGAATGGATATCATTGGCCCAATCACCCCACCTTCCTCCCGAGGACATCGCTTCATACTTGCGATCACCGATTACTTCTCCAAATGGTCGGAAGCCGTCCCACTCACAGAGGTTATGACTTCAAACGTGATCAGCTTCCTTAAGCATCACGTCATCTACCGCTTCGGACTACCGTGGAGGATCATCCATGATAATGGTCCACAGTTTATAAGCCATGCATTCTACCGATTCTGCGATAAGCACCGCATTCAGAATGTCACTTCGACACCATATAACCCAGCAGCAAACGGGTTGGCAGAGGCATTCAATAAAACAATCATCAAACTCCTCAAAAAGTTTGTCTCCTCCAACAAACGCGACTGGAACGAGAAACTCGGCGAATGCTTATGGGCTTATCGCACCACAGTTCGAACAGCTACTGGGAATACACCATTCTCTTTAGTATACGGGAGTGAGGCAGTCCTCCCACTGGAAACTCAGATTCCCTCACTCCGCGTCGCCCTCACTTATCAATTAACAACGGATGATAACTATCGACGTCGATTACAAGAGTTGGAGGCCTTAGACGAAAAGCGCCTACTAGCCCAGCAAAGGATCGAGCTATACCAAGCACGTATCTCAGGAGCCTTCAACAAGAAGGTCAAAATCAGAACATTCCAAGTGGGCGATCTCGTTCTGGCAGTTCGGAGACCAATGGTTATGACTCACAAAACCGCAGGCAAGTTCCAGCCAAAATGGGAAGGTCCATTTGTCATCGAGACCGTGTTCTCCAACGGCGCCTACCGCCTCGCCAAGCAGAATGGGGACTTGCTTATATTGCCCGTCAACGGCAAGTTTCTGAAGAAATACTATGTTTAGACAACATTCTCCAAATTATCGAGTCATGTACCCTCTTAGTACCCTGAACTCGCACCCACCATTTTCCAAATTATCGAGTCATGTATCCATTGATACCACTGAATCCACATCCACAACATTTCAGATTACTGAGCCATGCACCCGCTGGTGCCACCGAACTCTCATTTCCTCAATATTCTAGAAAATCCAAATTATGTACTTACATTCTGGTCACTCTCTCAGATAGTAAGTCACGTATAATCATACCTCTGAACTTTCTTTCTGAAAGAGATCCTCCCTCATGATCCACTACCCGTGCTCCCAGTGCACAAAAAGGGTAATCGATCCACTAATCTCCGAAACGACCATGTCCTCATTACCTCTGAGTCGTTTTTACTTCCACCAAAAACAAACCGCCCCCTCGCATAGAACTTCCATGTCCTCCTACCTCTGAGTAATTCTATGCACCCCTTCTTCATTGGGCCCACTCCTGCCATGTCCTCATTACCTCTGAGTGGGAAGGCTTCGTCGAAGAAATCACCATATTTGCCATGTCCACATTACCTCTGAGCAAGTATGTTGGTTCCCTTTCAACCTATTGTCTGTACGCACAACCGGGGTGCGACAAGGATAATAGGTCCACAAATGTCCTCTGTTGACCACAAATGTCCTCTGTTGACCACAAATATCCTCTGTTGACCACAAACGTCCTCTGTTGACCACTATTGATTATAGAAAAGTCTTCTGTGAAGTCTCCCCCTACCATGTTCTCATTACCTCTGAGTAGGAAGATTCCACGGTAAAACCCTCATGTTTGCTACGCCCTCATAACCTCGGAGCAAATATGACTGGCTTCCTTCCAACTTGTTATCCGTACCTAAAACCAAGGTACGCCTAGGGTAACAGGTCCACAAATATCCCTTGCTAAGCTTCTTGGCATAAATCTACCATCTTACCATGCCCCGGGAGCCCAGCTGCTCTACGGCATTCCTTTCCCCAGTACCGAGAACATCCATGACCATTTTGTCATGGCTGTCCCGGACATCCTGATCAAACTTGTTATCCGTACCTAAAACCAAGGTACGCCTAGGGTAACAGGTCCACAAATAACCCCTCAGCAAGTCCGATTCCATGAACGCCGATACAAGAAAGAAAAGATGAGTTGAAACATGCTCATTTATCCAAAAATCAAGGGGCTACATCATTGGGGATCACATCCCTTCTAAATAAAAATATACACAAGTGAAAAAAAAAAAAAAAAAAAAGAAGCAGAAGAAGACAGAGGGCGGATCACTGTTCCGGGGCACATAACACCGTGAGGCGGTCCTTTATCAGGGCGACCGACCGCTCAAACCTCTGTTTGGCTCGGCGCTCAGCTTCCTGGTTCAACACCGCCGGGTCCTCCAGATGAACGTGGGCCTGCCAGTTGTCCTCGAACTTCTTAAAAGATCGCTCCAGGTTGGCAGAAGTTTGAGAAATCCGCTCGGCCTCCCGAGCAATCGACTCCTGTTCTGCATGAGCAGCCTCCCGCTCTGACTCTAAGAAGGCTAACTCCTCCTGGAGCGCGAGAATCCGCTCCTTCGTGTCAGCTATTCCACGAGAGGCAGACTCTTCCCGGGCCATACAAGCCTGACTCCGACGACCCAGCCGGTCATAGGAGGCGGAAAACTTGTCAAGATCCCCCTGCACAGCCGGCCTGACAGTTTCTCGAGCAAGCTTGATCCTGTCCCGAGCCGCAACCAGGAAGCCCCGCTCTCGTTCGATCGCGGCAGGCAAACCAGCCTGCCGTACTGCCAGCAGTTGGGTCACAAGCTGGTCAGCCTCTGTCAGCTTAGGCTCCAGGAACGCTGCTAACCCCAGCCCACCGGGAAGACCCTTCAGAGTGTCAATTTGACCCCGAGCTCCCCGTAGAGACAGAGAAAAAGGGACCCCCCGGTCCACGGCAGCATTTATACCCCTCCCTAAGTGGCGATAAAAGCTGTCAACCACATCCTGCGTCACCTCGTCCAGAGCCTCCAAGGAAACCGGTGTCAGCGGGAGTGTGGCTGGTAGCACGGAAGAAGACGCGACGGAGTCTGCCGCTCCTGCCACCAGAGAAACCAAATCTGCACGGAAAGACGCTTGAACAGCGGCCAACTCCTCTTCAGCAGCCCGCAGGATTTGGATGCTCGACAAGGTCGAGAGGTCGACTTTCGGAGCCGTGTCAACAGCGGAAGACGAGGCGGAAACCATTGCCAACTCCCTTCCCGTCTGTCCGGAGACGGCAGGAGGCTCTTCAACATGAGAGAGAGGAGAAGAAACATTCCTTTCGTCCGGATAATGGCCAACCGAACTCTCCCCGAGAACATCCGCGGCGGGAGGTAAAAGGTCAGGACCTGCAGGGCCAAGGCAACCATGAATCGACTTGACCCGAAGGATATGTCGATAGAGCGAATAAGCCCCTTCGGTAGTCAATATACGGCCTATCTTACCAATGGAGGAGTACGGAGGCTGAGGTTCGTTTACAGCCACCATAGCCTCCTCACCAATAACCTCTGAATCAGGAATCAGAGAGTCGTCCCCGGGAGAAGAGGTACTGAGAACGGTGTCATCTCGATGAAGCTCAACGACCGCAGGGGCGGGCCCAGAGGAACCTTTGTTCCCCCGAGCTGATGCTTCAGTAACCCGGGAACTTCCAGCCGCCTCCGGGAGAGCCCCAGCAGAAAGGACCGCGGCGCACATATCGTTGATTAAGACAGCGAGGGCAGGATCAACCTCGGAGGCGGTAGATGGTTCAGAAGACCCCGGTCCGTCGGACGCCTACAAAGAAAAGTGATTAAATCATATCTGCGAGAGGAAAGGGAACTACAACAAAGAAACAAATCCAATTTAGCCTTACTTCCGGAGTAGCATCGGTACCGTCATCCCTTTCGGTAATAAGCAATCCACGAGATTTAACGGCAGCTCTCTTCACGGAAAAGGTCGCACCACTGCCAGAAGATTCGTGCCTGACTCGCTTACGTGAGGAACTAGACACAGCCGGAAGCTGTTCTTCCCTCACTCTTCCACCTTCTGTAGAAAGCAATGGGCCCTCCGCTAGTTCGTCAGGGATGGGAAGCAATTGATCTGCTACTTCTTCGCCTCCATCAAAAAGAGAATCTTCGCTGTCATCTTCCTCCCCAGCCGATTCGGAAGGTTCTGATTCAGGGAGAGGAGTCTGAAGCGCTAGTTGCTTTCTAGCCTTAGCCCCCTTTGGCTTCTCCTCTAAGCCTGTACCCACGATAAAACTGGTACTCGGATCGAAATTGATAGGAGGCTTGTTCGCCATGACATGATACAAAGCAGCCACGTATAGAATTTCCCTTGGCGCCTGAGCATCAGGGACCGAGAAGCTGGCTCGAGTATGATAAGCATCATAATAATTCCACGCCCTGACGCCATCAAGAACGCTACCTTCGAAGCCCAAACCAGGATTGGGATGATCAAGGAATAACTGGCTATAACCGAACTGCCGAGAAAACCTACTAGGTAGGTAAGGCTCCAGGTACACCCTATCGCGGTTACGATAAACCAAATGAGCAGGACGGATGTTACGCAACCAGGTGAGCATATCCGGAGATAGAAAGTGAGGAGGTCCAGTACCATCAAGGTGTACCTTACTCACATCTTCATCAGAAAAAGGAGGAACGGACACAAAAAGGTGACACCCATCTACCCTCGCCAGCGCCCTCCGACAAGCCGGCATAGTATTGTATTCCCAAGACTGGCGATGGCATTTGAAGAGGAAAGCATCTTCATCCGTAGCATCTTCTGCTATCCCGGGTCCCAGCAAAGACTTGTAGTGCATCGCCAACCACCCCATCAAGTAATGGAAAGGCAATTCTACGCGCTCAAAATCCAAGGTTTTCTTACGAGCAACAACTTTGGATGAGAAGGTTCGAAGACCGTGGTGGATGCTGCACACCATGGCGGGGAGAAGGGCCAGCCTAACTCCGAACACCAGTTTAACGGCAGGAAGAATGAAATGGCGACCAATCCTCTCGATAGAACCTGCTCCTCCCGAGACGACGCAATTCCGTAGCCATATCATTAAAAAGCCAGCCAGAAGCGCCTTCTCTGACATCTGCGTGGTCCCATAGTAAAAGTAGCTAAGAGAGTCAGATTGACTCCCAAATATGTCGCTCCTGGACCGCGACTTCTTGACGCCTGATATCAAATCCTTCACCTCCTCGTGCGTTCTAGGGGTTCGAGGAGTAACTTCGCCAGAAGGACCAACTTTGAAAAGGTAATTAATCCATGATGTGGTGTGGGGAGCGGTCCCTTCGGAGCTATCCGTTGTCTTTATAGCCATCTGATGACAAGCACTATGGTGGCACAGCAACTCCCGGTATACTGCAACAAAACCTGGGAATCGTCGGTTCAAGTCCTCAAACTCATCATTCGAAGGGGTGTACACCTCGAAAGGCTCATTTCTCCAGGGGAGTTTAGAGACAGTATACATCTCGTGAAGAGCAAGCCCCAGCTTCCCTACTGGTGAGAAGAATGTCCCCGTTCGCTGGCTATACATCTCCAAGAGCGCCATGAATAGCGGCTTGTTAATAGGAAGCCCGTGACAAGTCCCTCGAACAGCATGATAAAGTCCCACCTCCCGCAAGAGTGTTCCGTAGGCCTGCAGGACCCAGGTGGTCAACTGGACCCAAGCAGAAGTAGGGTTTATCCAGTTCGGCAACGCTATCCTACCAACAGGATAGGACTTCTTACGGACAAGCCGATTCAAGAAGGTGTCAGCCTGAGCAAATAAGAAGTTGGGGCCGTATGCATTCATGAAGGAGCCCGGGGCCAGACCCATCATATACCGAGGGACGGGATCCTTACCTGGGTACACTGACCGCATATTCGGATTGTAATGGATGTCGCCCATCAACATCCCCGATTGAGTAGGGGTTAAGTTGCACACCATCTTCCTGTTCAACAGCACCATGTTGAACCACGATAAGGGATAATGGCGTTCCATAAAAGGAATATGGATTGACTCCCCGTCCAAAGAGAAATCCCAGTTCTCGGAAATCTCTAACACTCGAGGGTTCCCTATGATTAGAGCATCTCCAAAGAGGAATAGAGGCTTCAGGAATTTCCCATCCAGCCTCCCAGTGTTCATCATGGAACGAAGGTAATGAAGGGTCTGATTCTCGATGGCGTTCAACCTCTCCAAAGGCTCATCAGCAGGGAACTGATTCAATACATGCTTAATTAGGTCATCAAGACGCACACCCAAAGCGAATTGATTTGAACCAACCAAAAGTTCCCCCGCAGGATTCACGGGCAGATTCACTAGAAGACAGGCAAAAGAAACAAGGTCAGAAGACAAATAAAGAAGACAGAAGTATTAGAAAAGATTACTGAAGTCTATGCGGCTAAGGTCGCCACAGCCTCATGCGGCTCATCAGCAGATAGGTCCATGCGGCTCTGCGCGTCATAGCCCCATGCGGCTCTGAATTAACCAAATCCGTACAACTCAGATTCAGAAGGGTTTATAAATTCATGCGGCTAAGCCCGACTCATATAAACCACTGCGGCTACAAACCATCAAGGTCATGCGGTTCAAAAGTGAGCAACGCTTATGTGGCCCAAGTCAAAAACACACATGCGGCACTGATCGAATATGACAAACTCATGCGGCCATAATGGGCGAAGTGCCTATGCGGCTACATCGATACATCTCGTACATGTGGCTTGTGCATAAAGTATGCAACAGAGCCATGGCAACAGTTAGGGTTTTTCGGAGTGACCCCCTTACCAGCGATGGGCGGGTGAACATCAGGATGGACAACGCCTACAGCAGCCGACGGAGGAGCGACCACATTCGTCGCTGCAGTCGCCGCCGCAGCAACTGCCTTGCCCTTCGCGGCCTTCGATGCAGCAGATCTCTTAGGAGCCATGGTCGATAGATGAAGGAGGACGACGAAGAGCAAAACTGACAACAGGGAATTCAAGCAAAGAAAGGAGATAAAGAAATCCCCAAGGGCTGAAAGACTCCTATTTATAGGCGATCCATGAAGTAGAAAGACGCCTCGGATTACGCGCCGCCTCCAAAAATAAAGGCGAGAACGCTTCGGTCAAAGCAAAAAAACCGACCCTTGGGATCCTCCCCCAAAAGACGGCGTTAAATCAAATCGAAAGCAATTAATGAAGATTTGCTCACGAGGTCAGGACGCGTGGCAAAGAGCCTATGCGGCCAGAAGGAGCTATGCGGCCGAGATGCTAATGCGGCCAGGAAGCTCAGGTAAACAGAACATCCTATGCGGCTCGTAACTGGAGTTGCCCCATGCGGCCCGAAATAAGACCCTCAGACTCATGCGGTTCGGGCATATATGCGGTTCAGCAGGAACATGCGGCTCAATTGACGCCACGTGTGATCCCCCCACAGCTGGCTACGGGAGTAATGGCCTCATTTAATGCTCTGACACGACTCAACGACTGCGACGTCTCTGACATAAAGCGTCATAATGGCTCTGCCATAATGACAGACTCCTCGGGGAAAGAAGACAATCTCTGACCCGATCTGTCAGAAATCCTAGATTGCCACGTGGCAAAAGTCTCATGCGGCTCGGGTAGAGAACAGCTTCATGCGGCTCAGCGAAGAATCACTCTAATATGATTAACAGGAATCTGCCATATGCGGTCCACCCATTAGCCCGGTCTATGCGGCTCAATACCATGTTAACTCAGGCGGCCCACAGAAACTATGCATATGCGGCTCATGGAGGGTTCGTCCCCTGCGGCTCGCAGAGACTACGCATATGCGGCTCACGGAAAGTTCGTCCCCTGCGGCTCGATGAGGCATTGACTCATGCGGCTCATGAAGAGTATCTCTCTGCGGTTCAAGTGTTGGCCATCCTATGCGGCCCTGGCAGGACCTTCAATTAAAACACGTGGCATTGAAGATTCAACCGAATCCCAACAAGAATATTTGATACCGTTATCATAATTGTCGAGATCAGGACATATTATTTATCATCAAGCCAATAGGACACGTGGCGAGCAATCAAATATTGGCATAATCAATCACGAGGATTTAAAGCAGTCAGCATTAACTGCTCATGAGATTTGGTGCTATCAGCATTAGTGGCCGAGATTCATTATGATCAGGATCAAGGGCTCAGATAGAATGAAGGAAGCGCCGACATTCCAAACAGATAATCATCAGCAAACCCTAATGATCACACCCCACTCCTATAAATAGCCAGCATCCTCCCCATAAAAAAAAAGAAGAGAAGAAGAGAGAGAGAGAGGTCGGCAACAAAAGAATAAAAAAATAAGAAGAAAGAGATCTACACAGAGAGAGCTCCTCTCTTTCTTCTTGATACTCACAGAGAGAGAGAAGCCAGGAGAGCAACCCGAGGAGAGTAAGAAGAGCCTTTCTTCGTCAACGCCAAGTAGATCTTCCCCGAGCCAAGGCTGCATACTGATCGTCCAAGGAGTAAGGCAGAGCGGCCGTCGCTTTCCCGAGCCTCTATCGTCACCCCCCAGAATCAAAAATAAACAATCGTACTTAGTCTGCTGTACCTAGGTTTTCGTCCCTAGGCTTTCTTTGTACGAGCGAGTTTGTATTGTGAGTCTAAGATTCAGTCCTCCGATAATTGTTCTGTTCTTTTACAATCAATGGCAAACAGCAAGCTCCAGCACCCAGAGCAACTCAGACCTTCAGAGAACCGATAACCATCGTCAGATCGTCAACGGAGTCAACGTATTACCACTCGCTCCATCGGTACAAGGGACCCAGATAAACAAAAGTGTACTCCTAGGACTACGTCTAAGTCCTACATTGTAACACTGTTCTGTTTGTAATTGAAATTCACAATCAAAAGATTTTAATGGCAAACAAGCTGGCGACTCTGCTGTGGACTTCTTTCTCCTCCACCGAGAAAGCTGTGTCACAATTCGACGACGTGAAGGTAGGCTCCTCCCACAAGACGCTGGTCGTACGCCTCAATCAACAGGCGTATGAGGAGTTCATCTCTGAAGGCAGTGCGAGTCCTTCGAAGCGGCTGCCGAAGCCAAAGAAGACTCGCCAAGTCTGGGTGCGCAAGGACGACGCCTCCGGCACCACCATTGAAGGGCATGCGCCAATACAGCCTTCCCTTCCCGCTGACGTCCTCAGCAACCAAGATGCGCCCACCGGTGCAGCGCATCTCTCGGGGAAACGTGCGGCTGACCACATTCTCCAGCCATCTCCCTCTTAGGCGAGAAAGATACGTCGACGGAGCAGGGGCGCAGCTAATGCCCTGCACATCACCTCTGATGTGCCACAAAAGGTTTCTGTCTTTGACAGACTCACTCGCTGTAGTGGCGAGGAGAATTTGGTTTCTGAGTACTATGCGTCCAGCGGGCTAGTACGAAGAAGTCCAAGGCAGCACGGGCCATGTGCCTCAAACGTGCTATGCCGGCAGCAAACCAGAAGTATGTGCTCACAATCAAGCGTGTTGCTGATGGTAAGCTGTATAAGGTCGACTCGGGTGCTTCTGCGCCGAAAATGAGTCGACCTTCCAAGTCCTTGTCTCACTTGGGTGCATCTGTTGCGTTCGCAACCAAGTCGAGCAAGACAAACCCTGTGGTCTTGAACTCCCGCGCCTCCACTGGTTGTGCGTCTGAGGTTCGTTCAAGTCACTATAAATGTTGTTCCCCCACTACTGATCTAAGCGCCTGTTTGGTGTTGGATCAGGGGGCGCAGCATTCACTTGACCACCCCGGCGCTTGGCCTTGCCATGCGCCTAATGGGGGTGCGAAGGTGGCACTCTCCTCCAACGATCTGCGTAACGTAATCACTCACAAACCCCGATCAGGAGAGTCGATTGACAAGTACAATGCACCCCTCACAGGGCACACTTGTGTTGTAGTCACCATCAACTGCTATTGCAAGGCAGCAGTTCCACCAAGACAGTCGGTATTCCAGCGGCTGCAATCTTCAACACCCCTCTGACGTCGCCTCGGGAAGAAGGTGTCAATAAAAGAGGAGCCAGAACTAAAGGTTGCTTCATGCAACATAATCTCTAACTCCTCCTTAGTCCAAAGGGCGACTGGCAATTCCTCGTCCTCGTCCAAGAGCCAGACGAGGAAAACCAAGACAATTGTCCCATCCTCCGGAGTGTTTGAAGGCACTCGGGGGAGAAAGAAGATCTTGGAAGAAGCTGGGGGTAGTCAAGCCCTTGTTGATCCTCCTTCTGAAGACGAAGATGTCCTCCAGAGCACAGCTGGGGTGGAAGTCAACCTTCCGAATGTTCCTGGGGGTAGTCTAGCCCCTGTGGATCTGCGTCTCGAAGACGAAGAAGTCCTCCAAGATAGAACTAGGGGTAATCAGGCCCTTACGGATACTTCTTCCGAAGACGAGGGTGTCCTCCAAAACATAGCTAGGGGTAGCCAGGACGAAGCTCCAGGAGAGGCAACTCCCCTACAAGAGAGCGAGGCCGAAAGCGAAGCTTCAACTGATCCATCCGACTCCAGCCGTGTCATGACAGTATACATGACTGGGGGTGATACCGAGCCTGATGTGCCGCCAGCAGACCTCGTCCAGCGCATGGATACCCTGGAGGGATGACTCAAAACCCTCTCTGCCTCCATACAAACACTGACTCAAGGAGTGTTTGAGATACGGTCAGCTTTGGCCAGGGCACCTTCTACCGATCCTAACCCAGGGGCCAATGGAGAATCATGTGTACCCCTTCAATGGGTATCCTTGGATACGATCGCCGCGAAGCACCTCGGACGTCGGAGCCATCAAATGCTCAACTCCAGGCTGTACCACCTTCTCCGACTCCCAGCTCCACGGAAGATGTGGTCGAGATGATCAGGGACTTGCGCGAGCGCTTTGCCACGCCCCGATCCGGGAAATCGCTCGTCCTCGCTAGATTTTACCCGAATCATCGTCCTCGCTGGGGCGTGATGCCGTACGAGCCTGGAGTTGCTCTCGTGCAAGGCAAGATAACAGGTTTACATAGAACTATCTCAATTTGATAACATAAGCAGCGAAAGAAAAACAGAGTATACAACAAGAATCTCTTTTTTATTCATAATGAACTGAAGGTTACAAAGGCTCTGAATAGCCCAACATATATGCCAATTGGCTACAACGCTCATGATCTCTCTAGCTCACAAAGGATTATATTATTCCATACATTATGTCTCTTTATAGCCACCAAGTAGTCTTCGGCCGAACATCTCCATGTCGTAAGTCCGAACGCCTATGCGGTAGCTCCTCTTGAACGCCAAGGACTCCATGCCTCGGCACGTCCAAGCCAAGCTCCGCCCCGAGACAAACATAACCTGAGCCTGCACATAAACTAGTGGAGGATTAGTGCTTTCGTAGCATAAGTGTCCGAGGGCACGCTCAGCGCCGTAAATCAATGTTCTACGCCTAGTGTTCAATGTTCTCGGAGCCGTGCACATGATGCACATCTCGATATTGTCTTTCAATGTTCTACCATCATGCCCTACCGCGACTCGTGCACTTGATACCCGTCGCTTCAATTGTTCGATTGTTCAATGTTCTATCTTAGTGTTCAACACATACTTGGACCTTTCGTCGCCGAGCCACGCTCGGTAATTCGATAACATCTTACGCATACCATAACATATTTCATTAGACGTGAAGAAATAGGGAGAGAGTCAAGAACCCGCCCACCTTAAGCCGATACGCCTTGTCGTTTCGCCGATTAAAGCGTCTCGCTTCCATAACTCGATCGCATAGCTAACTCCCGGACTTAGCCATTCGTTTGAACTACTCGGTTGATTTGGTCTATCGCACCCATGCCACTATCCATTGTAAGGCCACGATTTGGTTTCGCGAACTCTTCACTGCATAAGGCAAAATGTCGACCTCTTATCGTCCAGCGTAAAAGCATAGCCTGCACACCAGATCAACTAAAATTAGCACTTGCTCAACGGGACTTATCCTTTGCATCGATTTGATTCATAGATTTCCAATCGACTCAAAGCTTACCTTTGGCCAACGTAACTCTCGCATCGATTAGCATTGATACTTCATCGGGTCAACGCAACTCTTCGAGTCAACGACTCATCGTAATGCACCGAGCGGAGCGGGGCATTACACGCTTTGAGTCCAAGAATAGACAAGAGGAGCACTAAAAGATGGGCATCCCCAACCTTATCCCCTCGAATGGAACAAAGTTCCTCCTAAGTATAAACCACAAACATTGACGCCGTACGATAGGAAGGACTCTCCGCGTCGCTATCTGACATACTTCTAGTCCCAAACGGGACATCTTCCGAAGGAGGACGCACTACTCACCAGCATATTTGTCGGGGCACTGAAAGGAATGGCATACGACTGGTACTGCAGCCTCCCCGATAACTCTATATCTTCCTTCGACGACTTGACGTGTCTCTTCCTCGACCGTTTCTACGACGACGAGAAGGACATGACAATGGCGTCCCTCATAGAGATACGTCAGAAAGAGAAGGAAACAGTTTGAGTATTCATCGAACGTTTCCGACATGCCTGCTTCAGACTGACCCCGGGCATGCCAGAACATGCACTCCTATCCTCCTGCAGCATGAACATGCTGCCTGCAGTCAAACTCTGGCTCAACTCTACTCCTCCTCCCGACTGGAGTTCCTTGATCATCGAAGCCGAAGCAGCAGAAAAGAAGGCATCCAATGCTCGCCTTCTGGGAGTTAGTTTCCCTGCCTTTGAGGACAAGGGGAAGCGGCCTGCAGCCAACAACCCCGGACGAGAGACGAAGGGGAAAATGGCATTGACTGTCAATGCCTCAAAAGGTGTATCAGCGCCTACTCAGAAGCCTCCACTTGCACCAAGGCCAAAGGAGGTTTATTCTTTCAACGATGAAGACACCCTGCAACTCTTCGAGATACTGAAGCAGTGTAACTCTGCTTTCCTATTTTTAGAGAATTAATATTTTTCTAATAATAATAAGTCTAGTTTTAAATGATAAATATTTTGATTTATGCTTTTGGAGGGAAATTTGTAGGCCAGGAATTATTTTAAAAATTTGAAAGTTTGTTGTAACAAACTTTGGGGTCCACCATTTAATATTCTAACTGATTTCTAATAGATCTGATAAATAATGAAAAGGAAAGGGTTTATTTTGTAAATTTCCTTAAACCGGAAGGGCTTATAAAATAATGTTTTAGACCGGAAGGGTTTTTATGCAAATTTTCCTTTCTCTTCTTTTAAAAACCGAGTGAGGAAGAGAGAGAGAGTGTACTGTACCACTCTTTCTTTTCATTCCTTCCCTAATTCTTTTCAATTTTCACCGAGCCAACCCTAGCTCTCTCGAGCGGTGGTGACTTCCACCGACGCATGAAGGTTGGACCGACCACGACGACTCCGACGACGGCGGTGACGACCACGACGACTCCAACGACTTGGTCCCGACCTCCGTAGCGAACGGCGCCATGTCTCCTCGACGACGATGGACGAGCTTCAGCAGCGGCGCACGATCGACTCTCGACAGCATTCAACTCTCCAGCAGTGATGACTCGACGTCCATCCTTCCGGCGACCAAGATGGCGACGACGGCGATGATCTCCATCACTCCGGCGAATCCTCAGGCGGCGCACGATCAAGGTGTAGTCCTTCTCGGCGGGCGATGACAACCGGCGGTCGCCGTCCCTTCCATGATAGCAACTAGGCGAATTCGTGAGGCGAGCTCGGGGATCGATTCTCTTCCTCCGGCGAATCGATGGTGACGAAGAAGACTGGTGAGTGTAGACGAGTTTTAATTCATTGCTTGAACGGGTTTCCAAGGGTTTTTCGAAAGATTTTGATGTTCGATTTATATTTCCTCTGACCAAGGTTGATCCTCTCGGTTCGAACTTGGATGAGCATTCGTCGATCCTTGTGTTTTGCTCGAGCACGTTCAGATCGAACAATCTGGTGAGTGTCAATTTTTTTTGATTAACTCGGTTTGGATGTTCTGTGTGTGCAAATGATTTTAGTGTGTGTATTCTTTGTTCTTGAAAATAGAATAATCGAGATTGGATCGATGGGGTTTGGTTGATCGGTGGTTATCACGATCGGGTTCAATTTGATGTGAGTGATTAATTCTTGCTGTTCTTGATTGTTTACTATTTTTCCTAAGTAAAGGAAATTCAAATTTGACTAACAAACCTATTCTCTTGTGATGCTCGGGACCTGTTAGATGTATTGCCATAACAGAGCTTGATATTCAATTTGGACTCATGAGGGCGTGTCTGACTCCTTAGATTGGTCTTTTCCTTCGGGATCGATTTCCTTTACTCAGGTATGGCTCTCCTCTTTTCAAGTTGCTGGTTGTGTTCAATATAGAACTAATGGGAGTGTCGGCCAGGGATGGTGTCAAATACGGGATAGAGGATCCGTTCGTGTCCAACAATCACTTGGTGTCCGTTCGTTGTGTGTCAGTATAGGAATTGATCTGGAGCTTTGGGTTTGGAGTTTGAATGCAGAACATGGATAGCTATTGAAGATTTCGTGTAGCTGTTGCAGTCAATTGAATTTAGTCTGTTTGTATAATTAATTTAAATTGAGATTAGTATTAGATTAGTAGTTTTAATTGTATGGGCTTAACTGAGAATAGTTATGGGTTGTCTGAATCTTGCTTGGTGTTCTGCATAGTGGAACCAATGATAGGAGTATGTCTTAAATTGCTGTGGTTTGGTTTATGCAGAACGGTTATGAGAAATTGAAGGCGATTCCTGTAACAGTAGGTGTAATGAGGGCTTTGTGGCTTTACAAGCCTGTAGGATCGATTGGAATCGAGTCTCTTCAATTGGTATAACTGATGCTAGCTTGTGAAGCCTTTTGAACAAGCAGACTCACGGGCTGTGAGTGTATGAGAGGTTGTGCATAATTTCATATTTTTGAATGGTATATTTTCTGGAAATTAAGTTGGTGGTTGGCAATCAAGTATCTGAACCTGGATTTGTAAATAAAGGATTTTATACATTCTTCATCTGTGAGTTTTGATTTTTTTGCTCAATTATGGGTTAAATGGTTAGTTTACTGGGACAGTATGGTAGAAGCCTGGCATGGACTGGGCCTATGGATGGGTTGTCTACTTGATAGATTTAGTACACTAGCAGGTACTAGCAATGGTGATTTGGGCTGCTTATAAGAGAAGTCAGGACTGGTTAAACATATCTTTATGAATATTTGAATTGATAACATAAGGATTAATTAGGCTTTTACTGCTAGACTTTAATCATGAGGATAGCGTAATATTATCTAATATCGTATTTTACTAAAAAGGTGTAATTATATTCTAGAGAAGAAATTCTTTAACTCCAAAAGAAAACTATTTCTATTTATAAATATTTGGTTAGCATTCCTTAGAGTTCTAACATAATTTGGCTATAATACGCTGGAAGTTAACATCTTAGTGTACAAAAGTATATTTAGAAATAATATAGAATTAGAGAGTAGATAGCAAGATGATATTGTTTGGAAAGTAACCAACTTATGTCATTAATCAGGAGGACTCAGAGACTTCTATCTTCCTACCCTTGATCACCCGGAGCAAGGCAAGTACTTTTCTACGGTTTTGTACATTTACATTCTTGTACCCTTTCTTGCGACACGTCATGCCACGATATTCATGTACTCCTGTATTCCTGTACCCTTGCTCTTGTACTTATTAGTGTCGGGTGGGGAAATACACTAGCCATGTGACCAATCCCGGTTACTATATATTCCTGTACCTAGCTTAGGCCTCGTACTGTGCACGCGGGTCCTAAGTCGTACATATTCATGTACTCCTGTGCATGCTCCTGTACTCACCCCAGCCGGTCACATGGACTAGATGTATTTCGATATTGTGCACTTGTCATGTCTGGTACTTCAGGATTATAGTTTCATTTCTGTACTTTACATGTTCCTGTACTTTACATTCATGTACTATATTTCCTGTACTCATTTCATGTACTATTTTTCTGTACTTTCATGTTCATTCCTGTATTTCATTTTCCTGTACTCCTGTACTCATTTCATATCATGTTCATGTTTTATTATCTAGAACTGTACTTTGCTCTGCTCCTGACTGGATAAGTTGTAGGTATACTTGCAGGATTATCATTCTACCTTATGGGCCAGAGCCCGGGATCTTAGCTGAGCAGGATGGTCATGACTTAGCTTGAGGTTTCAGGTTTAGACTGTTAGCTTCACTTTTAGATATTGTCTTTAGAATTCATGTACATTTCATTCTTGATGATTCGTACATTTATATACATAGAATTGTGGATTATGGTGATCATTCTGGGATACGTTTTTAGATGTTGTGATTATATATATTTCATATTTATCTGGTTAGTTTTCCCTAGCTTGATACAGCTTACTTCGTCGTGTCTAACGACGAAGGCTGGACGTGTCCGACTCGTGTCCGATTATTCGGGAGCGGATCGTGACATATTTTTAGTGGTGGCCCATACAGGTCTATCCTAATGGTACCTAGGTCTTAGCGTACTATTGGGGAACTTGATTTATACTATGGAAACTTGATCACAGCATAGGAAAAATCGAGAAATAAGGGTATATCAGGTATATCAGGTATATTGATATTCTATAAACACTTGTTGTATTTAGGTCTAGGTATTTTAACAGTTTTCTGTTTTTTAGATAGTTCAAAAGCATGCGACACCAGAACTGTTGATCCACCTACACTTGAAGGTTTCGAGCTTCCATTACCTTCTATCATCCTACTATCCCCATGGGTAGTACGTAGTTGACGGAGACGTTTGAAGAGCCCCTTGACAACCAGAGGGAGCATGCCAGACACCGAGCGCATATCTTGTACCGAGGAGCATATCGAGAACCCGGGACCGCTACTGAAGATCATCTAAGTCTTGAGGATCCGACTCCTCTGAAGATTGAAGTCATCAACTGGGAGATCCAGCTCGTAGCACATACAACAAGACGGAAAACTGAAGCTCGGGAGGAACATGAAGACTTATGATGAAGATAGCAACTACTGTGAATCCGTAAAGCGTTGCCACACTCAAACAGCGTTTCTTTAGTCACCTCATCAGAGACAGATTCAGGCCCACATTCACTGGATGAAGGATTGCCAGCAAGTCGCAGATCACAATGATAGAGCATCAGGATCTCAGCAGTCAGCAGCCAGCAGCCAGCAACCATATATCTCTGTCAGAGTCCCTGCACTTCAGTCACCTCAGCGGGAGATCCAGATTTAGATCCAGTCAAACGATCATTTGTATTTTCTGCCGCAGCTCAGGACACCACTACGACGAATGACCAGCAAAAGACGGAGGCTACGCTTGTACTGCGGATCGCCTACTCACCAAGTCAAAGATTGTCCGGAGACGTTGATCACACTGCCCGAGAACAAGCACGAGGAGCACCAGGACTGCAGCAGAAGGACCCGCCTCTCCAGATTCATCAATCATATAAAGCACTACCGCATGGATCAACCTATGTCAGGACAATTGAAGAAGTTGAAGTAATTCCAGTTCCGGAGAAACATTGAAGATAGATCGAAGACAGAAGATTTCTTTTGCATGGTTGGAAAAACCATGTATCTTGATTAATAATCCAGTCTTCCCTTAAATTCCTCCTAACACATTGATCATTTCTTGAAACTTCTTGTTCCTATTTTGGAACCTTGATTGATGTTCGAAACTTATTTCGAGGTATTGTTTCATATTCGGCAAACTTGTTTCAGATTCACAAATCGATATTATTTGAAATTCATTATTCGATACCGTTGCATATTCATTCATGACCTTGCTTCCTAGTGATGGCTCCTATTTGAAAATTTTGTCCCTTTATCAAACTTCGTGTTAATTAAGATTTAACTCCTACTCGAGATTTATTTCGAAACCCTGTTTCTCATTCGAAGCCTTGTTTAAGCTTCGTCCTATTGAGGACATTGTTGAGGATTCCTTTGAAGAATTTGAAGATTTTGTTTCCTAGTTGAGATTTGACTCGTTCTTTGTATGAGATTTTTCTTTCTACTCGTGACTTTGTTTCCATTTTAATAATTGTTCTCTATTCATGACTGTGCTTCGACTACTTTGAATTGCTTTGTGTTCACGATTCAGAACCTTGTTCCTATTCGTTGATTGGTACTTCTCCATCCCCTCTTCGTAACCTTGCTTCCTTTTCTAGATTCCACTCAGAATTTTGTTTCCTGTCCAGAACTTGTTACAAATCGTAATTTTGTTTTCTACTCGAGGGTCAATTCTCTATTCAGGGCTTGTTGGAATTTGGTGTATTTAGGACTAGTTACAATTTGTAAATTTTGTTTTCTTTCCGAAGTTCAGTTTTCTATTTGGGGATTGTTGGAATTTGATTTTTATTCAATACTTGTTTCTATTCACCATTCAAGACATCGTTTGAAAACTTCGGTTTCGACTTGTTCCCTATGTGAGATTTCGTTTCCTACGTGGCTTGTTTTCTACTTGGAAATTGTTCCGTTCACAGCTTTGCTTCGATCTTGTTCCCTATTTGAGGTATCGCTTGTTTCATGGATATTGTTTTACTCACCCATTGATTCTTTTTCCTACTCGTAACTTGATTCCATTCGAGATTTTAAGATCCTGTTTCCTATTTCGAGACTTTGTTTTGTTCGTGATTTTGTCTTATATATCCAAGATTTTTCGGACTTTGAAACTCCATTTCCTACTCGCGACTCGTTGAGACCGTGTTCCCTATTTAAAATCTTGTTTCCTCGTCAAGATTTTCTATTCGAGATTTCATTTCCTAATCACGACTTTGTTGATATTGGTTTTCTATTTGAGACCTTGTATCCTATTTGAGGTTGTTTTTCCTTCGAGATTTTATTCAAGATTTTGTTTTTATTTGAGATGTTGTTGAACCTTGTTTCCGATACGAGATTTTATTCCTTATTTTGAGACTTTGTCTTTTGTCTGATACCTTGCTTTTATGCCACTTTTGAGACTTCGTTACCTACCTAGGATTACGTTCCATATACGGGATCTTGTTATCATCACGGATTCCATTGAGATTTCGGTTACTATTTGAAACTTCGATTCCCTGTTCAAGATTCTAAATTTTCCTGGTTGCCCTTTTGTACTCACTACTCTTTGATTGGATTTCGTGTTGCTTCATAGTACCTAATAAACCCTTGTATTCTAACAGACAAGTAACCTCACCATTTTCGTGACTTGGACTATCGAAACTTATTTTGATTCCTTAAAATTTTCTATGGATAAAGTTCAAAGACTATTCGATGACCTACTAGGGTGTGGCAGTGCTCGCTGTAGCTGTTATCTGGATTGTGGAGACCGAAAGTTCACTGCAGCCAGCAGTGCACTGGCGAGGCAGAAACTCTAAGTTGAAGTAATTTCAGACATTCATAGGTTTTCAAGTATTATTGAGACTTTATCTTATTTTTCATACCTTTGATATCTTGGGTGGTTTCGACAATGATTGTTGGAAAATGGATAAGGTTGACAGAATATTTGGTGACATATTGTTATTTGAGTCACGGAGCCGAAAGTCCACTGCAGTCAGATATATACTGGCGGGGTAGGGATTCTGAGTAAAGTGATTTCAAATATCTATATGTTTTCGGATACCATAGAAACTATGTTCCTTTTTCTATGATTATTGGTTTTCGAGAATCATAAATCCTTGCACGTTTATCCTGATTTGATACTGTACCTCCTGAATATATTTTGTACATTTTCTTAATCAATTATTGCTAACTTCCCTCTAGCATTTTATCGTTAGATCATTAAATTCCTCAAAATTATACATTGCCAGATTTTGATTCCATACTTCATTTGTGTCTTACCTTATTTTCGATCTTAAATCATGTCTATCTGACCATGATTTTCTTATCGTCCTAGTCCACTTGTGATAAATTATCGATTTTGATCGTACTTAATAATTGTGTCTTCATGATTTTGCTCCCCTAAGTTGTAATTGAAACTTCATTCCATCTCGTGCCTATTTGATTCATGATCATTGTTAGATCGTGTTAGTCCAACTTTTTGTGTATAATTATCGTATTTGATCTCAAAGGCTCAGGGCGTCTCAGAGTTGCACATGATCGGCAGAAGCACTGGGCGGACAGCAACAGACGGCCACTGGAGTTCGCAGTGGGAAACAGAGTGTTCCTGAAGAATCTCGCCGACCAGAGGCACCATTCGTTTTGGCAGAGACAGGAAGCTCAGTCCGAGATTCATCGGCCCTTTCAACGTGACGGCACGGATTGGCGAGGTGGCATATCGACTAGCGCTTCCAGCTAGCTTGGAGGGAGTGCACGACATTTTCCACATGTCTCAGCTTCGATGCTACATTCCAGATTCGAGCCATGTGGTAGATTATTCAGAGCTAGAGGTGGGTCCGAGCTTGACCTACGAGGAGCAGCCAGTAGAGATCCTTGATCGTAAGAAGAAGCGCCTGCGGAACCAGACTATACTGCTTGTTCGAGTCATATGGAGACACCACTCTCCGGGAGAGTCCATGTGGGAGCGCGAAGACGAGATGCGAGAGCGTTATCCTAGCTTGTTTGCCTGATTGTATTCTTGTGTTCAAAGATTCTATGTTCAATAAATGACGGGTGTTTAAATCTTTTGCGATTTTGAGATTTACTTTGTGGGTCTTCGAATTTCGAGGACGAAATTTTTCAAGGGGGAGAGATTTGTAACTCCGCTTTCCTATTTTTAGAGAATTAATATTTTTCTAATAATAATAAGTCTACTTTTAAATGATAAATATTTTGATTTATGCTTTTGGAGGGAAATTTGTAGGCCAGGAATTATTTTAAAAATTTGAAAGTTTGTTGTAACAAACTTTGGGGTCCACCATTTAATATTCTAACTGATTTCTAATAGATCTGATAAATAATGAAAAGGAAAGGGTTTATTTTGTAAATTTCCTTAAACCGAAGGGGCTTACAAAATAATGTTTTAGACCGGAAGGGTTTTTATGCAAATTTTCCTTTCTCTTCTTTTAAAAACCGAGTGAGGAAGAGAGAGAGAGTGTACTGTACCACTCTTTCTTTTTATTCCTTCCCCAATTCTTTTCAATTTCTACCGAGCCAACCCTAGCTCTCCCGAGCGGCGGTGACTTCCACCGACGCATGAAGGTTGGACCGACCACGACGACTCCGGCGACGGCGGTGACGACCACGACGACTCCAACGACTTGGTCCCGACCTCCGTAGCGAACGGCGCCATGTCTCCTCGACGATGACGGATGAGCTTCAGCAGCGGCGCACGATCGACTCTCGACAGCATTCAACTCTCCAGCAGTGATGACTCGACGTTCATCCTTCCGGCGACCAAGATGGCGACGACGGCGATGATCTCCACCACTCCGGCGAATCCTCAGGCGGCGTACGATCAAGGTGGAGTCCTTCTCGGCGGGCGACGACACCCGGCGGTCACCGTCCCTTCCATGATAGCAACTAGGCGGATTCGTGAGGCGAGCTCGGGGATCGATTCTCTTCCTCCGACGAATCGATGGTGACGAAGAAGACTGGTGAGTGTAGGCGAGTTTCAATTCATTGCTTGAACGGGTTTCCAAGGGTTTTTCGAAAGATTTTGACGTTCGATTTATATTTCCTCTGACCAAGGTTGATCCTCTCGGTCAGAACTTGGATGAGCATTCGTCGATCCTTGTGTTTTGCTCGAGCACGTTCAGATCGAACAATCTGGTGAGTGTCACTTTCTTTGATTAACTCGGTTTGGATGTTCTGTGTGTGCAAATGATTTTAGTGTGTATGTTCTCTGTTCTTGAAAATAGAATAATCGAGATTGGATCGATGGGGTTTGGTTGATCGGTGGTTATCACGATCGGGTTCAATTTGATGTGAGTGATTAATTCTTGTTGTTCTTGATTGTTTGCTATTTTTCCTAAGTAAAGGAAATTCAAATTTGACTAACAAACCTATTCTCTTGTGATGCTCGGGACCTGTTAGATGTATTGCCATAACAGAGCTTGATATTCAATTTGGACTCATGAGGGCATGTCTGACTCCTTAGATTGGTCTTTTCCTTCGGGATCGATTTCCTTTACTCAGGTATGGCTCTCCTCTTTTCAAGTTGCTGGTTGTGTTCAATATAGAACTAATGGGAGTGTCGGCCAGGGATGGTGTCAAATGCGGGATAGAGGATCCGTTCGTGTCCAACAATCACTTGGTGTCCGTTCGTTGTGTGTCATTATAGGAATTGATCTGGAGCTTTGGGTTTGGAGTTTGAATGCAGAACATGGATAGCTATTGAAGATTTCGTGTAGCTGTTGCAGTCAATTGAATTTAGTCTGTTTGTATAATTAATTTAAATTGAGATTAGTATTAGATTAGTAGTTTTAATTGTATGGGCTTAACTGAGAATAGTTATGGGTTGTCTGAATCTTGCTTGGTGTTCTGCATAGTGGAACCAATGATAGGAGTATGTCTCAAATTGCTGTGGTTTGGTTTATGCAGAACGGTTATGAGGAATTGAAGGTGATTCCTGTAACAATAGGTGTAATGAGGGCTTTGTGGCTTTACAAGCCTGTAGGATCGATTGGAATCGAGTCTCTTCAATTGGTATAACTGATGCTAGCTTGTGAAGCCTTTTGAACAAACAGACTCACGGGCTGTGAGTGTATGAGAGGTTGTGCATAATTTCATATTTTTGAATGGTATATTTTCTGGAAATTAAGTTGGTGGTTGGCAATCAAGTATCTGAACTTGGATTTGGAAATAAAGGATTTTATACATTCTTCATCTGTGAGTTTTGATTTTTTCCTCAATTATGGGTTAAATGGTTAGTTTCCTGGGACAGTATGGTAGGAGCCTGGCATGGACTGGGCCTATGGATGGGTTGTCTACTTGATAGATTTAGTACACTAGCAGGTACTAGCAATGGTGATTTGGGCTGCTTATAAGAGAAGTCAGGACTGGTTAAACATATCTTTATGAATATTTGAATTGATAACATAAGGATTAATTAGGCTTTTACTGCTAGACTTTAATCATGAGGATAGCGTAATATTATCTAATATCGTATTTTACTAAAAAGGTGTAATTGTATTCTAGAGAAGAAATTCTTTAACTCCAAAAGAAAACTATTTCTATTTATAAATATTTGGTTAGCATTCCTTAGAGTTCTAACATAATTTGGCTATAATACGCTGGAAGTTAACATCTTAGTGTACAAAAGTATATTTAGAAATAATATAGAATTAGAGAGTAGATAGCAAGATGATATTGTTTGGAAAGTAACCAACTTATGTCATTAATCAGGAGGACTCAGAGACTTCTATCTTCCTACCCTTGATCACCCGGAGCAAGTCAAGTACTTTTCTACGGTTTTGTACATTTACATTCTTGTACCCTTTCTTGTGACACGTCATGGCATGATATTCATGTACTCCTGTATTCCTGTACCCTTGCTCTTGTACTTATTAGTGTCGGGTGGGGAAATACACTAGCCATGTGACCAATCCCGGTTACTATATATTCCTGTACCTAGCTTAGGCCTCGCACTGTGCACGTGGGTCCTAAGTCGTACCATATTCATGTACTCCTGTGCATGCTCCTGTACTCACCCCAGCCGGTCACATGGACTAGATGTATTTCGATATTGTGCACTTGTTATGTCTGGTACTTCAGGATTATAGTTTCATTCCTGTACTTTATATGTTCCTGTACTTTACATTCATGTACTATATTTCCTGTACTCATTTCCTGTACTATTTTCCTGTACTTTTATGTTCATTCCTGTATTTTATTTTTCTGTACTCCTGTACTCATTTTATATCATGTTCATGTTTCATTACCTAGAACTGTACTTTACTCCGCTCCTGACTGGATAAGTTGCAGGTATACTTGCAGGATTATCATTCTACCTTATGGGCCAGAGCCCGGGATCTTAGCTGAGCAGGATGGTCATGACTTAGCTTGAGGTTTCAGGTTTAGACTGTTAGCTTTATTTTTAGATATTGTCTTTAGAATTCATGTACATTTCATTCTTGATGATTCGTACATTTATATACATAGAATTGTGGATTATGGTGATCATTCTGGGATACGTTTTTATATGCTGTGATTATATATATTTCATGTTTATCTGGTTAGTTTTCCCTAGCTTGATACAGCTTACTTTGTCGTGTCTAACAACGAAGACTGGGCGTGTCCGACTCGTGTCCGATTATTCGGGAGCGAGTCGTGACAAGCAGGGTGACAAGATCAAGTTGCCGGACCCGAAACGTCCCGACGAGGTTGGAAAAGTGGACAATCCGAGGTATTGTCACTACCATCGGTTTGTTGGACATCCAACTAAGGACTGCTACGTCCTTAAAAACTACATCCAGTGCATGATCAATGCGGATGTTATCTCCGTCGACTACGAGGAGAAAACGGTCTCAGTCAACCTGGTGTCACTCCAATTTGGCACCTTACCGCCAACCACAATGCAAGATGGCGTCGTTCCCATCCCAAAGGCGACAATGGAGGTGGTCAATCTACCACCTACTCGTGACAACGTGAGTGGACTCATCCCACTCACCACATCCCGAGGAGAGGTCTTATGGGTTCACCCTGACCTCGTCGCCGAAGTTACTCAACCGGAGGTACGCTCTGCCTCCAAAACCAAGGGCAGGAAGATCAAGTCTTGCCGCATGGTCTCTTCCTCTGAGGAAGAGGCACTTCCTGTACAGACGCGTTCACATCAGAACGCCCAACCTGACGAAGCTGTCGTCGAGGTGGTGCCTCCTTGCACCGTCCCTGCTGCCCAGGAAGAGAGCCCATCCAGGCCTCCAGCAGCTAATAAACAGAAGCATGTAGAGGCCCGTTTCGATAAGCCTTTGCGAAAGGAGAATGCTTCGGGGCTAGCCAAGCCCCACAACTTCGACATACTGGCACAACTTGCCAGTACTCCTGTCCGCCAGTCCTGGTGGCACCCGGCTCAGACAAACCATTTCTCCTCTACGTTCGAGCCATGGATCATTCCCTCAGCGCTTTGTTGGCTCAGAGCAACGATGTGGGCTACGAGCAAGCTATCTACTACCTCAGTAGGACACTGATCAGGGCCGAACACCGGTATAACCCCGTTGAAAAAGAGTGTTTGGCTTTGGTGTTCGCCATCCAGAAGACTCGTCATTATGTCTCAGGCCAGACAATTCATGTCATCTCCCGAGTCAATCCACTCAGGGTTCTCATGACGAAGCCAGGATCATTGAATTCCCGGCTAGCTACATGGGTAATCCTGTTGACGCCATACAACATGGTGTTTGTTCCATAAAAAGCCGTCAAGGGTCAAACTCTGGCCGACTTTTTAGCTACACACCCCATCCCAAAGTCCTCCAGACTCTATGAAGACATCCCGGATGAGGTCCAAGAATTAAACGTCACCGAAGAAAACTCAGTCTGGCGGATGTTTTTTGATGGTGCTTCAAGAACAGGCCCCAAAGGCCAAATTATCGCAGGAGTGGGGATAGTCTTAGTATCCCCCGATCAGCTGGTCATCCAGCGTGCCTACTCCCTTTCGAAGCCGTGCTCCAACAATGTTGCCGAGTACAACGCGCTCATCATGGGACTCCAGCTGGCACAACAGCTGGGGGTGAATCATCTGGAAGCCTACGGCGACTTAAAACTCGTCGTTAACCAGATCAGAGGACAGTACGAAGTTTGCCATGAAGATCTGGTTCCTTACCATGAAGTTGCATTGAACATCATTTCAACCTTCACCAAGTTCTTCATCGAACATGTACCTCGTTTACAAATTTTGGAGACTGACGCTCTGGCTGGCCTCGCAGCCTCATTGGCAGCACCCTTCGGGACTCAACACTACGTCACGGTAGTGGGTCGAGACTTGGCCTGTCCTAAAAACAACCTATGCTTACGAATGGCCATTGCCATGTCAACAAGTGCTGGTGTTAATGTCTGAGACTGGAGATTCTCGTTCATCGACTTCGCTGTCTACGGAATTCTTCCAGAGGACCCGAAATAAGCCGTCTCAGTCAGGAGGCGTTCCCTTCGATTCTATTATGATACAGCCACTAAAATGCTGTACCGACGCTCCTACGATGGACTTCTCCTTCGATGCATGTCCAAAGAAGAAGCAGCCGAAGCCCTTCGAGAAGCTCATGACGGAACTTGCGGGGCTCATCAACCTGGGCCTAAGTGGCAGGATCGACTGCGACGTATGGGCTACTATTGGCCAACCATGGCAGCCGACGTTGTCGACTAAGCTAAGAAGTGCCATGCTTGCCAGCTCCACGCTGACTTCATCTATACACCGTCAGAACCACTACATCCTACGGTCGCCTCCTGGCCCTTTGAAGCCTGGGGCATGGACATTGTAGGACCGATCACCCCTCCTTCATCAAGGGGACACCGCTTCATCCTAGCCATTACCGACTACTTCTCCAAATGGGCAGAAGCAGTTCCACTAGCGGAAGTGAAGAGCTCTAGGGTGATCAGCTTCATCAAGCATCATGTCATATACCATTTCGGGGTATCCCGTAGGATTATCCATGACAACGGCCCTCAGTTTATCAGCATGTTTTCAGCAGATTCTGTAACAAAAATCACATTCAAAACGTGGCATCAACCGCCTACAATCCGGCAGCAAACGGATTGGCCGAGGCATTTAACAAGACTATCGTCAAGCTACTCAAAAAGGTCGTGTCATCCAACAAACGCGACTGGGACGAAAAGCTCGGCAAATGCCTTTGGGCCTACTGCACAACGGTACTGTAATGCCTGTGGTTCGTATTACGTATTTCTGGAATACGTGTACGTATTTATTCTTGTATTGCATGATTTTTTTGCTTAATTTCCTCTCTGGGCTTGGTTTATTCTTGGTTTGGGTTAGCTTGGTTCGGTTTGGGAGTGCTCTTGGTTCATCATGAACCAAGGGGTGAACCCCTACCTACCACCACCACTCATATTTATTAACCCTTCTCCTTTCTCTCTCTTTATTTATCATCTTCTCCACCATTACTTCCTTACCTACCAAAGAGAGGGAGAGAGAGAGGTCTAGGCAAGTGCAACTTGCTTCCATAAGAGAACCCATTTTTATTGTTCTAATAGCTTCTTCTCATGTTTCTAAGACACATTAGAACTTGTCATTTTCCATTTTGAGGCTTTAATTTTTATAGATCTAGAAATTAGTTATTTTTGGATTTTGGTGGTTTTGATCTATCAAACTTCTTTCTTTTCAAGTTTTGATGGTTCCATGTTGTAGAGAATTTTATTTTACCCAATTTTGACCTTTGAAAAGTTGGATTTGGACTTATTTTGACCAAGTTATGGACTTTTGAAGCTTTGGGTTCAAACCATGGAGTTCTTGTTGATTTGGAGAAGACAGTGAGCAGTGCGCGAGCTTCTTAGCTTGCGCCACTGAGCTGCGCGTACTCTTTAGCGCAGCGTAGTCTGACTCATACGCTGCCTTTTGGAGGCGTATGTCTTGCATACGCTGCCTTGATGAGGAGTCGTATGGACCTCATACGCTGCCTTGATGAGGAGTCGTATGGACCTTATACGCTGCCTTGATGAGGAGTCGTATGGACCTCATACGCTGCCTTGATGAGGAGTCGTATGGACCTCATACGCTGCCTTGAAGAGGAGTCGTATGGAGTACATACGCTGCCTTTTGGAAGCGTATGTCTTGCATACGCTGACCTGAGCGTAGCCTGACCTGAGCGTAGCCTGACCTGAGCGTAGCCTGACCTGAGCATAGTCTGACTTGAGCGTAGCCTGACTTGAGCGTAGCCTGACTTGAGCGCAGCCTAACTTGAGCGCAGTCTGACTCAGGCGCAACCTGATGTTAGGCGCAATTGGACCTGACCCTACTTACCCTGGATCTTCTATAGCCCTGTTTATTGATATTTTATTAGATATTTAACGTCCATTTTATATCCTTACGCCTTTTGTCCTGAACTTGATAATCACGAATTTACTTGATATGTTTGGAATTGATAATTGAGCATGACGTGATAGTGACCCGTAGTGGTGCACTCTTGACAAAATAACCTGACATGACCTGATAATGGCCCGTCGTGGCGCACTCCTGACAAGTACACTTGGCATGATAACCTGACATGATTATCTCGAATAGCTGTTGCGACGGCTACCTGACATGACATTACCTGTATAATTAATCTGGACACCGTGGGCGATTGTGTTTGTATAAATAAACCAGTCCTGTCTTGCATCATGTCTAGGACAGGGACTCCTGAGTACCACGGTCAGGAGTACCTACTAAAATGGACTAAGGCTAATAACTAGATTAATACATTAGTCTTGACGAGATTTCCCAGCTACAGGCAATCCCGTTACCTGGGCACGCCTTGGTATCTGTAGCCTGTCGTCGAGTAGGGCACATTTCCAGCACACTGTCATGTGTTGCACCCTTCAAGCTACCTAAGGGTACATTCGTTTCCTGGACGATGTACCCACCTGAATTCAACTCTAATCCTTTAACCCGGGTAACCTGGATGGTCTGCAGGGCTTGTGGCTGTGGAATAATCTCACTGCATCTTGTTAGTAATTAGGCTTGTGACAACCCTAGTTAGTTAAAGTATCAAGCCGTAATTCTTGCTTGGCCATGAAATAATTGGATGGAGTCTAACCAGTCTAGTCTTGCCCTGATCCTGTTCCAGATTATTGAATGACCAGAATGCTTGTATTTATTTTACCGATAAATGGTGAGAATTCCAAGTTCTGTTCAGACAAAGGGTTACAACCCCGGTCCTTGTTTGGTTTACGGGTTGTAACCTGGTTATCTGAATGGTTCCATGGTTATCTCGTCGTATATCATCCTGGTGTATTTTCTTTATTTCCAGTTCTTACTTTTATTTATATCTTGTGCTGATTGCTGGTTTTAGTTCTTAAGTGAAGCCTCCTTTGTGGTACTTGCTCTTTCTGGGGTCTGATCCAGCTGGTTTTGTGTGGCCAGATTTCGGAGCAGCTCCAGAGGATCTACCAACCTTCCTGCCAGATGGTGAACACTAGGAGGAATTCTGGCAACGAGTGGGTTATTTTTGGCTCTCCCACTCCATTATAAAAATATTCTTTTGAGGCGTTTAGCCGACGAGCACCTGTTTAGCTCGATTGCACTTACTTACTGTCTGCCTACGGGCTGTAACATGATTAACAGATCCTAGGGTTGATCATGTATGACTAAACTCTTGCTAGTCCTGACATTTTGTAACGACTAGCTTCATGATCAACTGAATAT
>JANAVB010005780.1:0-30587 GCA_029216955.1 Iris pallida | reverse complement strand
AGGCTATTTTAGCCACTTTACGCTGGAAAGTTTATTTTGGACTGTTTTACGCCCAGTTTGCCACTTTACGCTGGGAGTGTGTTTTGGGTCATTTTTACGCCCGATCTTTTCTGACCACTTAAGAACGTGGTTTGCCCACGTGGCTTTCATGCCACACTTCTTGAGGAACGTGTATATGTGCTCTCCCTATTTATTGAAGTAGTGGGACACGTGTCACCATGCATAGAGATCAAACTTTACATGGGACACGTGTCAATGTACATAGAGGATGAGTTGCATCGTGGGTGACAGTTGCTAGCGTAAAGACCCAATTTTGTTGCTTTTTACGCATAAAGGGTTAAGTCTATAAATAGACTTATTTTTTTCATATAGACATCATAAGAAGATCAACAGAGAGACATGAGAGGAGATTCTGAGAAAACTCATACTTCTAGAGTGATATTCCCAGAAGCATTTCTTCAACTTTTTCTCAAGAACAGGGTGAAGCAAAGCAATAAAGCATTCGACTGTGCCATCAGTGCCGTTGCTCGATATCATTTCGGTGACTTAATTCTTCCGATTGTTTGTCTTCTTTAAGCAGTTTTCTTCATCATCATCGTATGGTCCAAGGAACATAGTGATTGCTCTCAGATCAGACTTCCAAAGCAATACTTCCCAGAACATATGTATCTTTTGTACTTTTTCTAGTTTTATTTCAAAGGCCAATTTTTTGGCATTTTGTTAAGTGAAACAAAATGTCGACTCTGCTGGGGACAACCTTCTCCTCTGACGAGAAGGCAATTGCTCAATATGATGATGTGTCGGTCGGATCGACAAAGAAGACTCTGGTTGTGCACTTCGACCAGACTGCCTATGAAGAAATGCTCCGAACTGAGGCAGTACTCGCTGCTCCAATGTTCAGAAATCGCGAAAGGCACAAAAAGTTTAGATTCCCAAGTCCAAAGCATCCTTGGATCTCCCTGCTATCTCTGAAGGCAAAGGAATCCTTCCTACTCCTGTTGTGAAGGCTCCCGTCTGTGACGAGGAAGTCTCTACTCCGGTGGTACGCCATGGGCGTAAAAATTAGTCTCTCGTTTGTAACGTGGCAGACTCTCCAATTTTATGCTCTGAGCGTACAAATCAAGTTTTACGCTCTGAGCATAAAAATTAAGTTTTACGCCCTGAGCGTAAAAATCATGTTTTACGCTCTGAGCGTAAAAATCAAGTTTTACGCTCTGAGCGTAAAAATCAGGTTTTACGCCCCGTGCGTAAAAATATGTCTCCCGTCTGTGACGTGGTAGACTCCAAACCTTTACGCCATGTACGTAAAAATATGTCTCCCGTCTGTGACGTGGTAGACACACAAAATTTATGCTCCACGCGTAAAGAAAAATCTTCCGTCTGTGACGTAGCAGATACTCATGTTTTGTGCTCTATGCGTAAGGGTAAATCTCCTGTCTGTGACAGTGTAGATAAAATTCACAATGATGTTTTTACATCTAAAGTGAATTTACCTGCACGTATGCAGCGTAAAAACATTATTGGTAAAACTTCAGTTCTTCACCAACAGCCTTCTTACACTGCTTTACGCAAGGTACCAAACCTACAAATTACGCGTAATGCTGATAGAATCCTTTGTGCCCAAAAATCTTAGGATTTACGCACGCAACTCTATGCGCATAAAAATGTATAGTTTGGTTCTGCTAATGCAGCCAGTAATCTTCTTTATACACAAGGGACTAAACGTTTCTCTACTCCAAATGTAATAAAGAAGACCACTTCCTCTAATTTTTCTGATTTACGCGAGTTGCTAGTACAAAAGCATAAAAATAGATAATCTCCTATGACACTCCCCCAAGAAAATCATCATTGTAAGTGTCACCAGATTGTAATCAACTGTTGTTGTTCGGCTTCTAAACGGTCAGTTTTTGACCGATTAAGCTATAATGAGCTTCAACAATAGGTTGATGACCAAGAACATGAGTTGTTATATGCGTCAGTCAACATGGCATCTCATACCGACAGAGGACGACGTCCAAGACGCAATTCGTCCCTGACTCCTGGTCAACAACAGTTCAATAGACTTCTTGATTCCTTTGAAGGAGTATATCAGAATACTCGATCAAGAAGACAAAGACAGTTGCAGACTTCTGATTCAGAAGCTGGGGGTACTCAGTCTTTTGAGTCCGAAACTGATAGTGTCGATTCATACCTCTATACCAATCCCTATGTATCTTCAAGAGAGGTTGAATCTTATGCTATTGGAGATGAACCGGAGACATCATCTGCTAATACTGAACAATGTCTCTCTGCTGTTGAGCAATCACTAAAGGACATGCTTACCATGATGCAAAGCATCCACCAAATAATAATGACTCAACAAACTGCTCAGCCAGCAGTGGTAAAACCGGTGCAGGTGGCAGCAAAAACTCAAGATAGTCAAGGGGTTGATATACCTTTGAATAATCAAGAGCCTGCTGTTAACCAAAATTCTGCATCTCCAGATCCTATCATTCCAGAAGATGTACCACCTCCGGTGGGGGTGACGGTACATCCAACAACTTTTCAATCGAATGTGCTTCCTTAAACCAGTGAAGCTATTCAAGCAGTACGTGAGCTCAAAGCACAGTTTGAAGTTCTGAAGCACAAGGATCAGCTCCAAAGGTTAGGGATTAAGCAACCTTATCCTTCTCATTGGAATGATGTACCCTTTCCTCCGAAATTTAAGCCACAATTAATGGTGTTATTTGATGGAAAGGATTCTCCTAGTCAGTATATCAATTACTTTGATATTATGACTGTGCATCTGCAGAAGAATGATGCTCTTCTTACCCGAGTTTTCATCGGGTGCCTGACGGGTTCAGCTTACGATTGTTATCGTAGTCTACCCGATAATTGCATATCGTCTTTTGACGAATTTAAAGCAATATTTCTCTCCCTTTTCTATGAAGGAGGCATGGACATGAATATGTCCTCCTTAATAGAAATCAAACAAAAGGAGAAAGAAGATACTCGGACGTTCATCGAATATTTTTGGCAGGCAACTCTGAAGATGCCTCCTGGTATGCCAGATTCAGCATTGATTGATACATGCAAGATGAATCTGCGACCATCCATTGCTGTCTTTACAGGTTTCTAATTCACAGATTGGGCCTCATTCATCGTAGCAGCAGTTTCTGCCGAGACCAATGGCAGGTTGGCTCGTGAACACGAAATGATCTTTGCCTCAGAGGACAAAGGAAAGAAAGGCTCTTTTGGTAATAATTCCGGCAATCGTAATGGGAAAGGGAAGGAAACACTTGTGGTTAATCTTTCAAAACCCAAATGGATGCCGAATAATCAGGAATCTTCCAAGCCAAAAGAAGAATACTTTTTCGATGATAGTGATATCCCAAGGATATTCCAATGTCTGGTAAAGAGTGGCAAATTCTAGATTCCAGAGCCAAAGAGGCCTAATGAGGTAAATCTGACCGACAATCCCAAGTATTATATCTATCACAGATACATAAATCATCCTACCAAGGCTTCTTATGTCATGAAGAAGAAAATTCAGGAGCATATAAATGCCAATGCCATCGCTTTGATTAACGATGAGCATACGGTCACAACCAATATGGTTTCTCTTCAATTTGGAGGTTTTCCTCCAGAGCAAGTCCCGGATGGAATTGTCCCAATTCCAAAGACGACGATGAATATTGTGAATATCCCGCCTGCCAGAGAGCAAAATGAAGGACTTTTGCCCCTTACACTGAAAAATGGTGAAATTATGTAGGTACACCCTGATTTAGTACCTGAAATGAAAAATGAAGGTAAAACTTCAAATTCCAAGAAGGGTAAAAATGTCAAAACCTGCAAAATGATTTCTCATGTTATAATCCCAGACCATGATGATTTGGATCATTTATGGGATGGTATTCCTTTTGGAGGATAGACTGAGAGGTTTGAATATATGCCCTCCAAGTTTGGCTCCTCCAATTAAGCTTAAACTTTTTTATTGGTAGTGGATAGCTATGAATAGTATCCCCTTATACAGGGCACAACAAGTCTTTACTGCTTATGTAAAAGCTCCTACAGGGTTTTTGCCTCGTGTCCCGAATACTCATTTTTCTGTGGTTACAGAGGCTTCTCTCGCTTCTTCCTCTGTTAAAACATTCATTGAAAGTCTACTACCCATTCATTTGTACAGTTAATAATCAGTCCATTTCATAAAAAGATGGGCTACAATTTTTAAAAGGTAGAAGGTTTGAACTATGACAAAGGAATGCGACTTCTTTTACAAATTCAAAGTCAAAAATCTACTGTTGGATTGGGTTCTGAGGTTCTTCATAAAAATTCTCATAAGAAAAAGACTAAGGAAAAAAGACTAAATCCTGCAATATGGTACTTCATTCTCCTAAGTCTGAAGAAGAAACCTTTGCTGGTACGAGATCTGGGAAAGAGTACCAAAAAGATTATGAAGGATCTTCCAAAGAAGCAGAGGACATTATTGAAACAATACCTGCACAATCATCTCCTGTTCCTGCTAAACCATCTGTCGTTGAAAAGGGGAAACAGAAAGCAGTACGCTTTGACGTCCCTTTGAAATCTGCTTCAAATCAAGGGATGGTGATAAAGCCCTACAAATTTGATATTCTAGCCCAGCTAGCCAATACTCCGGCTAGACTCTCTATCTTCGTGCTGCTTCATCTTTCTAAAGAAAGCATAGAGACTTTGAGTGAAGCTTTGATACAAGCAGACTCATGTTTAGCTCAACTCAAGAGTCCTGACAATACACCAGTGTCGTGTCCATAATGTCATAGTATGATGGAGGAAATTCCTAACATTACCTTCACAAAAGAAGATATATTGTTGAAGCATAATAAGCACGACAGGGCTTTGTACTACACTGGGTATATTGAATCTACTGAAATTGACAGAATTTATATTGATCTTGGGTCTTTTATTAGCATTATTCTTCAGAGTATGCTAAGACCTTTGAGGATTCCTACTAGTGATTTGACTTACACTAGTACCACAATAGTTGGTTTTAACTCTGGCAAGAGTAAACCACTAGAAAAGATTCGTCTAAAGATTCAAATTGGTGATCTTCGAACTATGGCGATATTTTATGTTATCAACTCAGATATATCTTACAACATCCTTCTCGGAAGACCGTGGATACATAAGCATAACATTGTGCCTTCAACTCTCCACCAATGCTTCAAGTACATGGATTCCCAAGGGGTTGTGAAGACTGGGTTTGCTGATATCAATCCTTTCAAGGGTGTTGAAGCCTATTTTTCTGACTCAATGCTTTACAAACAAGAGCATATGAAGGAGATATCGGATATGGCCGAAGATCGATCACCTGCTGAAAATTAATTTGTTAATGAAGATCCTCCAGAAGAGCAACTTTTGAAGATCAAAGTTAAAGGTCGAATCCAACCCCAATCTGTCAATGACCAACCTCTGATGATCAAGGTCAAAGGAAGAACTCAAGTTTCATCTGAGGAATCAGTGAGTATTCCTGCCAAGAGCCAAGTTCAACCTCTCATAATCAAAGTCAAGGGACATACTTCTAGTACGAATGATCCAGAACCACCATTAATCATCAACCTTGGCAAGTCTACGCAGAAGACTGATGATGGTCCGTTAATGATTAATCCGAAACGTAGCAGTCAAATTATAAATGATATAAATATTGATCATTCTGTACTTTCTAATATCAATGAAGATTTCCTTTTTGAGTATATGGTTGTCAAATTTATTGAAAGAATGACTTTATCTTCTGATGATCAAAGTCATCAATATAAAGATGACATAAATACAGAGAAAACCTTATATATTAACCATAAGAAAAAAAATTTCCTCCACATGTCGATGTAGGACCTTATGCTCAAAGGTTCTTAACATCTTCTCCCTATCTTATTCCTGTAGCCGCTTCATCACAAGCTTGTGTAACTTATAGACGTCACGAAGAATCTTATTTCGTGATTCCGTCTGATAAGAAAAACAAGCACCAAATTGTGTTTGGCCTAGCTAGAAATATCCCTGTTATTCAAACAGATGATCTTAAAGATAAAGATAAAGGAAGAATCCGAATTGACAAATATAGTCAACAATCTCTTAAGATTATCCAGAATATGGGATATGACTTGAAGACTATGCAAGGTCTCAATCAAGGTAAGGGTAGACGATTACCATTATGTGGTGATCCATTTTACTAGAAAACTCATCATGGGTTGAGATACGATCCTTTCTACCTGATTAATAAGGATATACAAGAAGAATTTTCTTCCAATTCTTCACAAGAAATCCAATTCATTGAATCGGATACACACTACATGTGCAAAGAAGATATGGAAAAAGAATGTTCTTTCAATTTTTTACAATCCTCATATTCTGAAGGAGGCTATTATGATGAATCTGAATGTATCTTTTCAGTCAACATGGTTCAAACTGATGGTGAATCTGAACCATTTGAGAATGACCCTTGGACACAACAAATGGACACTCAATGGGAGCTTCATTTTGAACAACGACAACCACCTACAGAGGATGAGATTGTCCAGATTGATGTTGGAGATAGAATTACGTCTAAGCCAATATTCATCAGTAAAAACCTATCCGAAGATGAAAAGGGAGAGTTGATAAAACTGATTAAAGAATATATTGATATCTTTGCATGGAGTTATGAGGATATACCGGGTCTAGATCCTAAAGTTGCTACTCATAAACTCAATATTCTTCCTAATGCTAAGCCTGTAAAACAACAGCAACGACATTTTTGACCAGATATGATGGATGCAATTAAAGCAGAAGTCAAAAAGCTGATCACATGTGGCTTTGTTCGTGAAGAGCAACACCCAGATTGGGTTGCCATGGTTTCTGTTATGAAGAAGAATGGAAAAGTCCGAGTTTGTATAGATTTTTGAGATCTTAATGCAGCTTGTCCAAAAGATGAATTTCCACTTCCGATTACCGATGTCATGATAGACAACACATGTGGTTTTGAACGCATATCTTTCATGGACGGATTTTTAGGAAACAATCAAATTAAGATGCATCCAGGAGATGAAAAGCATACCGCTTTCCGTACAACCCTTGGGGTTTACTGCTATACGGTTATGCCATTTGGTTTGAAAGATGTCGGTGCTACATATCAACGGGCCATGAGCAGCATTTTTTAAGAACATCTACGAAAGACAGTTGAATGTTATGTAGATGATATTGCTGTCAAGAGTCGATCAAAGGATGATCACATTCAAGAGTTGAAGACAGTATTTGAGTTGATGCGCCAACATCAATTGAAGATGAATTCTACTAAGTCTTTCTTAGGAGTTTCCAGTGGCAAATTTTTGGGATTTGTTATTACTTCGCAAGGTATCCATGTCGATCCTGATAAAATTAAAGCAATTCTTGAAATGCGTCCTCCACGCAATTTAAAAGAACTCCGCGGCTTCCAAGGTCGCATTGCTTATATCAGGAGATTTATATCCAATCTTTCAGGGAGATGTCAACCTTTCTTCCGTCTATTAAAGAAGGGTGTATCATTTGTCTGCGATAAAGCATGTCAGAAAGCCTTCAATGACATCAAGCAATACCTTACAAATCCCTGTTTTGGTACCTCCAGTGATAGGAAGACCATTTTTACTATATGTTCGTGCCTTGGATCATTCACTTGGTGCTCTTCTTGCCCAGAAAAGTGATATGGGTCATGAACGGGCAATTTATTATCTTAGCCGAATGATGGTCGGATCTGAACACAGGTATACTCCTGTAGAAAAGGAATGTCTGGCCTTGGTTTTTGCTGTTCAAAAGACATGACATTATGTGTCAGGACAGACTATTCATGTCATATCTAGAATAAATCATATTCGGATATTGATGAGAAAACCGAGCATTCTTAACTCCAGGTTAGCTACCTGGGCGATGTTGCTTACTCCTTATTGCATGGTCTATGTACCTCAAAAATCAGTGAAGGACCAAGCATTAGCCGATTTTCTAGCAGCTCACCCTATACCTGAAACATCGAAACTATATGAAGAAATTCTAGATGAAGTCGTGGTTTGTAACATGACTCTGAATGATGACATTTGGCAACTATATTTTGATGGAGCATCGCGAGTTGGACCTAAAGGCAATATTGTCTCTGGAGTAGACATTATCCTAGTCTCTCCTGATAAAATGGTCATATCCCATGCTTATTCTCTTATGAGACATGCTCCAACAATGTGGCTGAATACAATGCTCTGCTAATCGGTCTCCAAGTAGCAAAACAACTGGACATCGAGTTCCTGGAAGCTTATGGAGATCCTCAACTGATTGTTAATCGGGTTAGAGGGACATATGAAGTCAAAAATCCTGACCTCATTCCTTATCATCAAGTGGTAATTGAATTGATCCTTTCATTCAAAGGATTTTTCATCAAATTTGTACCACGTTCTCAGAATTTGGAAGCTGATGCTCTTGCTGGTTTAGCTGCAGACTTAGCTGTTCCAATTAGAAGACAAAATACTATCACTTTGCTGGATCGAGACTTATTCTGTGTAAGGAATAATCTGTATATTGAACATAGTTATACTACAGAATCAAGGTCTCAGCAGAGGGATTGGAGAAGTCCATTCATTGATTATGTAGTTCATGAAATTTTACCTGAAGATCCAGCTGCATCAATTAAGAGACGATCATTTCGATTCTATTATGATCCTTCTTTACATATGTTATATCGTCGTTCATATGACGGACTTTTGCTATGCTGTCTCTCAGAGAATGAAGCTAAGCAAACACTTCGTGAAGCTCATGATGGTGTTTATGGTGCCCATCAACCTGTTCCAAAATTACAGGACCGTATTCGAAGAATGGGGTATTATTGGCCATCCATGATAGCAGATGCCGTGGATTATGCTAGACGGTGTAAAGCATGTCAGATTCATGCTGATTTTATTCATCAACCATCTGAATTCCTACATCCTACAGCGGCTTCTTGGCCTTTCGAAGTCTAGGGCATGGATATTATTGGTCTGATTAACCCTCCTTCTATCAAAGGACATCGGTTTATACTAGCTATAACCGATTACTTTTCTAAATGGACGGAAGCAGTTCCTCTTGTTAAAGTAAAAACATCCAATGTTGTTAGCTTCATCAAACACCATGTCATTTATCGTTTTGGGATTCCCCGACGGATAATTCATGACAATGGGCCACAATTTGCCAGTCAGGTATTTTATCGTTTCTGTGATAAGAATCGGATCCAAAATCTGGCTTCTACGACTTATAATCCAGCTGCTAATGGTTTGGCCGAAGCCTTCAACAAGACGATCATCAAACTGCTCAAAAAGTTCGTCTCTTCTAATAAACGTGATTGGAATAAGAAACTTGAAGAATGTTTATGGGCTTACCGAACGACAGTCCGAACTCCTACTAGTTTTATACCATTTTTACTCGTTTATGGATGTGAAGCTGTTCTTCCACTGGAAATTCAGATTCTATCTCTTAGAATAGCCATTACTAATGAGCTAACTACAGAGAACAATGATCGCTTACGACTCAAAGAACTTGAAGGATTGGACGAGAAGCGTCTTCAAGCGCAACAGCATGTTGAACTATATCAAGCCCGCATATCTCGAACTTTCAATCGTAAAATTAAAGAGAGGGCTTTTAAAGTTGGTGAGCTAGTTCTAGCTGTCCGAATACTGATGGTGATGACTCATAAGAGCAAAGGGAAATTCTAAGCAAAATGGGAAGGTCCCTATATAGTTGAATCGGTATTCTCCAATGGTGCCTATAGGTTGTCTAAACCTAATGGAGATTTTATTGGCCCATTGGTCATATGGTCAAACTGATTTTAATAATTGATCAAACTCTGTCTCGATATATGGAACTATTGAGGATATCTCGGACTCTTGGACATGATCAAGAACAGCTATCTACACAGTTCAAGACCGAAGCACTGTTTGCCTGTTCGAGTCTGTATTTCTTTAAGCAATATATTTTTTATTTTATTTGAGTCTAGGAATACTTTGTACACCGAGTCGTACTGGCAAATAGGCTATTCCAAAATGATTTCAAAATGTTTTTAAAATGTCCTTAATTTTGAAAAACATTCGTATTTACAAAAGCTCCAAAAGGTTTTCAAAATTCCCCAAAAACTAATTTTAAAAACCCTAACCTAACCCTCACAGAGTTCGGCCATAGTTCGGTTAGTGGCCGTTTTGTTTTTGAATTTCTTGGAACTTGGTCCTCCTGCAGTTACGGATTTGATCGAGATTTGCTCATCGAGTTCTGCCCGAATTCTGTCTTTGGAACTCCTATAAATAGAGAAGGATTTTGATCATTTTAACTCACTCAATCTTCTCTCTTCTAAAAAGCTTTCAGTCTTTCAAAGAGTTTTTCTCGAGCTTTAATTTTCAGATCCCAAGCCAGTTACAATCCTCTAGTCAATTTGCCAGTGCGGTGCGGTCTAGAAGTTTCAGAGTGATTGTAATCAGAGGCTTGATAGAAGATTCAACTCTTCAAAACTGAAGTTGGACGAGTTCTTCATATCAAAGCTCGTGTTGTAGAAGTTGCAAGGACTTCGTAAGAAAACTTACGATTTTGCAAATAGTGGATTCAACTGGTAGCAAGAGTTCTACCGACTGGACTAGTCCTCAACAGAGGGAAACCAGTATACATCATTGTCTTTGCGTTTGCTTTCTTATCTCTGCCTTTACATTATTTAGTTGTGATTATTATTCTGTGATCTTGCTGCTAGCATTTTTTAATTAGCATTATTCCGCTGCCAACTCTATTCACCCCCCTCTAGAGGATTCTGCTTTACGATTTTGTTCCTACAATTAGTATCAGAGCGGGTGTTACAGGTAAAGCAAGGTAAAATTGCAACTATTTATTCATTTAACTAATTGTTATATAGATCACAGCACAACACATGACAGCTGTGAAATTCATAAGTGAAGGCCAGGCCACAAACAGACCTCCACTGTTTGATGGTACGAACTATACCTATTGGAAAACACGGATGAGTTTCTTCTTGAAATCACTTGACTTTGATTTATGGTCTATTGTTATTGATGGCTATCAAAAGCCACCTCATATAAATATTGATGGAGTTTTAGTTGAAAAACTCCATAACAGATATACAGAGGAAGAAAAGAAAAATGCCAGTCTTGACGCACGTGCTATTAACGCTTTATTTTGTGCTTTAGACAGAACTGAATTTAATATGGTGTCTATCTGCACAACTGCTAATGAAGTATGGAAGATTTTTGAAGTCACACATGAAGGCACGACTCAAGTCAAAGAATCAAAGGTCAGCAGACTTACTCAAGAGTATGAGGTGTTCAAAATGAACCCCAACGAAAGTTACTCAGATGTTCGAAAGATTCTTGGATATTGTAAATTCTTTGTCCTCCCTAGGCAAAGATTATAGTAACCATGAAAAGATTCGCAAACTCCTGCGAGCACTTACTAAGAACTGGATTCCAAAGGCTACTGCGATTATTGAAGGGAACAACCTCACAACTATGTCCCTCGAAGTACTCATGGGTAAGCTACTCACTCATGAACTGGAGCTACAAGATTTTGAAGAGCCTGCACCAAAGGAGAAGACGATCGCTTTCAAGGCTCAGCACAGAAAAGCTGCTGAAGGTGATTCAAACAGCAGTGAATCTGATGCTGAAGATCAAGCACTCCTAGCAAGGAAATTCAAAAGATTCATGAGATATGAGAAGAAAGCCAAAGAAAACAATAGCAGCAACAACTGGTATAAAGATGACGCTGTCTGCTATGGATGTAAGAAAAAGGGACACATGAAGAAGGATTGTCCTACAAACTCATCATCAAGCAAGAAGAGCAACAGGTATGAGAAAGGGAACCGGAAGAGATCAACATCTCGGAGATATGCCAACACCAGCATATGGCATGAAAGTGAAGCCAACGACTCAGAAGATGAACAATCAGAAGACGCTACAAATGTATGCTTTATGGCATCCGATCAGGTACTCTCTGAACCTGTAGTTGATACATATGATTACTTCACCTTTGAGCAATTAGGAGATACCTTCAGTGAACTGATAGTGATTATAGGAAACTGCGTAGCAAATATCAGACCTCTAAGAAGGTACTCAAAGAGTACAAAGGTAAAATAGGAAGACTTACCGACCTACTAGCTGAGGTTAAAGATAATGTTAGTGAGTCTGGTGAGCTTTCTTCTATTAAGCTCTTATTACACAAGACTACCAAGTCATCCGATGAAAAAGACAAGGTTATTGACCAACTGAAAGAAGAACTTTCTAAAGAGAAGAAAAGTCTTCAAAGTGCACAAGTCGGAATGGAAGCACTCACTTCTGACTATACTAAGTTGTATGACACTTCCAAAAGATTGGAAATTAGGTTAGGAAAACAGCCTGAGATAGCTGCTTCCTACCCTAACACGTGTCACTTATCGAATAATCGAAACATTCCCAAACCAAACACTGTCAGACCTAACCATATCAAACCTTTACCCCAAAAGGTTAAGCCCAAACAGGATTATAGCTATGCTTTCTTCTACACTAGAAAACCTAAACCTACCAACCATGCACATCACTCAGCTTTCAACACTCAACATGCACAATGTCATTATTGTGGCCACACTGATCATATTTCTCCTGCATGTAGGATCAGAAAGCTTGTTGATTTAAATATTTATGCATGGATACCAAAAGCTAACATTTTAGGACCCTACAAGAAATGGGTACCAAAAGTTTCATCTACAAACTGTTTTGTAGGTAGAACACCTTTCACATGCTAAAAGCAAATGGATCCTTGACAGCGGTTGTTCACGGCATATGACCGGTGATGCTACATTATTTACAATACTGTCGAAGAAGAAGAAGGAAGGTTATGTCTCTTTCGGTAACAACTTGAAAAGGTATATCATTGGTATCGGTGATGTTGGTAAATCTCCCTATCCTGTGATTAAGGATGTCTGTCTGGTTACCGAGTTGAAACATAATCTACTCAGCATAAGTCATCTAGTTGATCATGGTTATGGCATCAACTTTGGCAAAGACAAATGTACTATAGTTGATAGCTCAACTGGTAGTACTATTTTTGAAGGTACCAGGGAAGACAACATATATATTTTCTATTTGTTGGAAGAAACTAACATTTCAGGTATATGCTTAATGGCTAAAAGTGATGAGAGTCATCTGTGGCATATGAGACTCGGTCACGCAAATATGGACATAATCTCAAGATTATCCACAAAGAAGCTAGTACGCGGTTTATCGGACATAACATTCAAGAAGGATTCGGTATACAGCCAATGTGAAAAGAACAAAGCTACCAGATCCACATTCAAGTCAGTAAACGCAGTATGTACTACTAGACCTCTACAATTGCTACATATGGACTTATTTGGTCCTAGCAGAGTTGCTAGCTTCGGAGGTAAGCTATATGCTTTTGTAATTGTAGATGATTACTCTAGATACACGTGGGTATACTTCTTGACACGCAAGAATGATGCATTATCCGAATTTGTCGCCTTTTGCAAGAAAGTACAGAATGAAAAAGGTTACATGATCACTCGTATTAGAAGTGATCATGGTGATGAATTCGAGAATGCAGAGTTTGAGCAATTTTGTGACACATGGTTTTGTACACGAGTTCTCCTGCCCTAAGACTCTACAACAAAATAGAGTTGTGGAACGTAAGAACAGAACTCTATCCGAAATGGCCAGAGTAATGGTAAACCAGTTTAGTCTACCCAAATATTTCTGGGCAGAAGCTGTCAATACAGCTTGTTTTGTTCTCAATAGAGTTCTAATTCGACCAAAATCGAAGAAGACTCCATTTGAGTTATGGTTTGATAGAATTCCATCAGTTTCATATTTTAGAATATTTGGTTGTAAATGCTTTATTCTTAATACAAAAGACAATTTGGGAAAGTTTGACGAAAAGACCGATGAAGGTATATTTTTAGGTTATGCGGCTAAGAGCAAAGGATACAGAGTCTTCAACAAATGAACAATGATCAACGAAGAGTCAATCAACGTCACTTTTGATAAACTGAATCAAATGACTATCGATGACAATGACGAAGATCTAACTGTACCAAGCTCAACACCAGCTGATTCTCAACCAAGCTCGGCACTAGCTGATCCTCCTAGAGAAGATCCAGGAACCTGCTACCTTCAGAGTCTGCCTAAAAGATTAAAATTTATGGCTGATCATCCAAAGGATTTGGTAATTGGTGATATTACCAAAAGTGTAAGTACCCGTACATCCAGTAGAGATATTGTTTCTAGTGTTGCATTCATTTTACAGCTAGAACCCAAAACCATTGATGAAGTATGTAGTGATAGGTTTTGGATAGATGCTATGCAAGAGGAATTAAACCAATTTGAATGGAATCAAGTTTGGGAACTTGTTCCCAAGCCTATTGATCATCCGGTCATTGGCACCCGTTGGGTATTCCGAAATAAACTTAATGAGAATGGTTTAGTGACTCGTAATAAGGCTCGACTCGTAGCTCAAGGATACAATCAGGAAAAAGGTATCGACTACGATGAGACTTATGCCCCAGTTGCGAGATTAGAATTCATTCGCATGTTATGTGCATTTGCATATTTTTATAATTTCAAATTATTTCAAATGGATGTCAAGAGTGCATTTTTAAATAGTTTTATAAAAGAAGAAGTTTTTGTAGCACAACCTCCAGGTTTCATAGATTTTAAAAACTCTGATCATGTTTTCAAGTTGAAGAAAGCTTTATACGGTTTAAAACAAGCCCATCGTGCTTGGTATGATCGTCTAAGCTCTTTTCTACTTGACAACGGTTTTTTAAAAGGCAAGGTTGACAATACACTTTTTATTAAGTCTTTTAATGGCAAGCTTCTCTTAATACAAGTCTATGTTGATGATATTATATTTGGATCTACTGATAAATCTTTGTGTCAAGAATTCTCTAAGTGTATGCAGAATGAGTTTGAGATGAGCATGATGGAAGAGCTGAAATTCTTTCTCGGACTGCAAATCAAACAAACTGACAATGGGACATTCTTAAATCAAGCCAAGTACACAAAAGATTTGCTAAAGAAGTTTGATCTGGATAATGTCAAACCTATTGGCACTCCGATGGCAACTTCAACAAAGCTTGATATTGATGAACAAGGCAAACCGGTCGACACACGTAAGTATCGAGGTACGATCGGTAGTTTGCTTTATTTAACTGCTAGTCGTCCAGATATTATATTTAGTGTTTGCCTGTGTGCACATTTTTAAGCTAATCCAAAGGAATCACATCTGTGCGCAGTTAAGCGTATCATTCGATACCTTAAGGGCACTTCTTCTGTTGGCTTATGGTATCCCAAAACTAAGTCCTTTGACCTTATTGGTTACTCGAATGCAGATTTTGCTGGATGCAAAGTTGATAGAAAAAGTACCAGCGGCACATGTCATTTCTTAGGCAAGGCTTTAGTCTCATGGTATAGTAAAAAGCAAAATTCTGTAGCCCTATCAACAACAGAGGCTGAGTATATCGCCGCAGGACGTTGTTGTGCTCAGATTTTGTGGATGAAACAAATCTTAGAAGACTATGATTTATTTTACACACACATTCCCTTTTTCTGTAACAACACGAGCACTATTAATTTGACTAAGAATCCAGTATGTCATTCTCGTACTAAGCATATCGAGATCCGATATCATTTTCTTAGAAATCATCATCAAAATGGAGATATTGACCTTGTGTACATAGATACTGAGAATCAATTAGCTGATATTTTCATAAAACCTCTAGCAGAAGATTGTTTCAATTATTTACGTCGAGAATTAGGAATTTTGGACGTCAATAATGTTAATTAATTTTATTTTATGATTTTATGTCAATACGCAAAAACTGTGTTAGAGACAAGCCAATAAAGAGTCTGTCTGTCACCACAACTACGGTTGAAGTGAAGCGGTACTTAAGAGTTACCTGGTGAACCTCCGCCAGCTGGGACAGTACTCCTACAGCTAATCTGAGACAATCACTGTGTAACAATATTTAATCTATAAAATAACATTAATTATATTAATTGAATGTTGAAATTACTAATCTTTGAATTAAATCTTTGAAATGAGTCAATGAAAAAGAAAGTGTTCCAAACCAACCTCAGGCGAATTCGGCCAGAATTCAGACCGAATTCGGCTCGAGTTCAGTTGAAGGTATCTGGTTATATAACCAAAACCCGAGAACCTTTCTTCTTCATTGCTTCTAAACACCACCATCACAGCAACAGCAGCCGCGCGAGAGCTCTCAAACCCTAGTTCTTCACCACTTTGTTTCTTCCTATCTACGTGGTGAAATCCATCCAAATTTTTGATTCGTGCAGAATTCGTTGTCCTCTACAACATACTTGAATCTCGGGAGGTATAACTCCGTATCTCTCCTCCTTTCAAATTCGTGCATATTTACTTTATTTGCACAATGCCGCCTAAGGGATTCAACCACTTCAAGAGGAAGAAGACGACCAATCCTAGTGAGGAAGGATCTTCTTCGAATCCACCCACGGATTCCCTCTTTTTGCCAGTTCAATCGAGCGATGGCGCGTTCGATGGGTTTTATTTTCAAACCCTAGATCAAGCCCTTCTGTGGTATGAAGACTTCTCTATGAGATCCATATGCACAGGCGCTCCTATCAAATGGACTGTGTTTTCAGAACACCGCCCTTATTTTGAGGCATTAAGGTTCCAACACGTTGTTAAACTTTGTTTCCCGGTAGCTACTAATGCCATTAGACTTTTCTACTGCAATATCATATTAAACACGTTTGATGTAAGTACTCGTGTTGGCAGACTAGACATCGAGTTCAATGATGTCCTCTTAGCAGAAATCCTTGGTCTATCTAACGAAGGTGCACCGCTTGTTGATATCACTGAATTTGATTTCCCCGACGGCACGACACTTGCTAGTTTCAAAGCTGAACTCTGTGCACCTGATCGAGTTCGCTCTGGAAAGTTCAAGGCAAATAATTTGAACTTGTTTAATTATGAATTGCACCGCATCATCTACTCCACTCTCCTTCCGAAGTCTACTTCAAAGGAAGATGTCACATCACTTGAACTATCTGCTATGTATCACATTCTTAAGGGGATTCCTTTTTCTGCCCCTAAGACCATTATCTAGATGATGGGACGTTGTCGTGCAAGAGATAGAAATCTCTCTTATGCGATGATTCTTCCACGCATCTTCTAGTATTTTAATATTGATTTGTCAACTTGTACTCAAGACCCTGAGCCCAAGTTTCTGAAGTTATCTCGTCGTAGTATGACTGCTGCTGCTCCTCCTACTGCTCCACCTCCTCCACCTACTCAGCAGTATGCCATGACCTTTGAAGGCATACACCAGCATCTTTCTGATTTGCATGTCTCGATGACGGATATGGCCCGCGAACGTGAGTTTCGCGATGTCACTTGTTATCAGGCGATAGCAAATTCTCTAGCTGATCTTCGATTTGCTCAGACTGGACATTCTGCCGGTTCTATTCCTAGAGATCCAGCCTTTTCTGGTTACCGCTGTGAGGATGAGGCTGTTCATGCCTACTTTCAGCCCGGTAATGCATATGATTGGTACCGTTCTGTCCGTGCTCCTCGAGACTATGTCGGTGAGTTTTATACTGGTGCTCCTTCTCACCCTTCTGGAGCTGGTACCTCTGGAGCTGGTCCCTCTGGACATGCCGGTCATGCTGATGATGATGATGATGATGATGAGGAGATGTGATATATTAGCTGATTTTTGAGACTTAGACATTGTCTACTGTATACTTGGAAATGCTCCGACATTCCAAGTTTCTATCTTTTTAGCTTTTTATTATCAGACTTGTACTGGTTATTTATTGACGTTTCTTGCACATCATTTTATCTTTATGGGATTCGTAGTTTATCTTTCACATCAGTTTATTTATTTATAGAATCTCTATCTGCTTCTATATTATAAACTGCCTGTGACATAATTCTCTATTATTCTCACTGTTGTATTAATTCTCTGTTATATTATAAACTGCCTGATACAAATACATGCCTGTGATGTTAATTTTTTTTACAGTTTCTACCATCTGTCATAATTATTTTTTTTTGTTTCTTCACTGTTTGTTACTTAAACATTGATTGCGGGAGAGCTTTCTCTTTTGTAATTATTTCGTTAAGTGACAACGGGGGAGAAAAATAAGGATCTAATATCTATTGAGAAAATGCATGCAGGATATGAACAATTTTCCTTTACTATTCTTTTTTATTTGATTCCAAGTTTAGATGTTTTATCATTCATAGTTTGTCAATTATCAAAATAGGGGAGATTGTTGGCCCATTGGTCATATGGTCAAACTGATTTTAATAATTGATCAAACTCTGTCTCGATATATGGAACTATTCAGGATATCTCGGACTCTTGGACATGATCAAGAACAGCTATCTATACAGTTCAAGACCGAAGCACTGTTTGCCTGTTCGAGTCTGTATTTCTTTAAGCAATATATTTTTTATTTTATTTGAGTCTATGAATACTTTGTACACCGAGTCGTACTAGCAAATAGGCTATTCCAAAATGATTTCAAAATATTTTTAAATTTTCCTTAATTTTGAAAAACATTCGTATTTACAAAAGCTCCAAAAAGGTTTTCAAAATTCCCCAAAAACTAATTTTAAAAACCCTAACCTAACCCTGACAGAACTCGGCCAGAGTTCGGCCAGAGTTTGGTTAGTGGCCGTTTTGTTTTTGAATTCCTTGGAACTTGGTCCTCCTGCAGTTGCGGATTTGACCGAGATTTGCTCATCGAGTTCTGCCCGAATTCTGCCCGAATTCTGCCAGAATTCTGTCTTTGAAACTCCTATAAATAGAGAAGGATTTCGATCATTTTAACTCACTCAATCTTCTCTCTTCTAAAAAGCTTTCAGTCATCCAAAGAGTTTTTCTCGAGCTTTAATTTTCAGATCCCAAGCCAGTTATAATCCTCTAGTCGATTTGCTAGTGCGGTGCGGTCTAGAAGTTTCAGAGTGATTGTAATCAGAGACTTGATAGAATATTCAACTCTTCAAAATTGAAGTTGGACGAGTTCTTCGTATCGAAGCTCGCGTTGTAGAAGTTGCAAGGACTTCGTAAGAAAACTTGCGGTTTTGCAAATAGTGGATTCAACTGGTAGCAAGAGTTCTACCGACTCACTACAGGAAAAATGTGTTTTTACGGCATGCAATGTGCGCCGTAAAACACCTTACACGGCGCACATGCTAACGCCGTATTAGCCCATGCCATAAAAAGATGGTAGTTAGACGACATAATCTGCGTGTCGTCTTAACTCAATTTGTGTGTCGTCTATACTCATTCACGACATTCATTGCGTGCCTTGAAAAGGCAATTATGGCGTGTATTAGCACGCCGTTAATACATATGTACGACATACATATACACGTCGTTAATACACAATCATGACATTCAAATGCACGTCGTTAATAATATTTTAAGGCATTCATTTGCATGTCTTTATTAGTCAATTATGACATTCATTGTATGTCGTAAAAAGTATCATATACATATCAATTATGACATATCTTGCACGCCTTAAATTCTCTTCCATTTAAAAAAAATCCTACTTTTTGTATAATCAATTTTATCTTTTGACATTCAATCACAACATATAATATACACAACAATTATCAAAACAATAATTTTCATTAAAACAATAATGTAAATCATCCAAATCCGATACAATAAAAAGTATATGTCTTGGATAACCCGATAAACAATGGAACATAAGCTAGCAAAATACAATGTCTCATAGAACTGAATATCTCAAAATTAGATGGAAACAACCTAGCCAACATAGGGCAAGAAGTATGCTAATGAAAGTAAGTGCCATGGAAAGTAAAATAAGAACATCTATGGATGAGTGGTCAACTGCTGGGGAAATCGACAACCTCCTCAGAGAAGTACTGATACTCCTAGAGGTCCTTCTACTCAAGCTCCATACCTGAGGATGACAAATCCAAACCGGTCAGTAAAAAACTACCAAGTCAACAAGCACCTCAAAGAGAGTGCTACCTAGTATGCATCCATACGGCTCACAATATATGTGAATACTGAATGGAACAAGTTTAAGAGATCATAAACAACACTATATTAGATATAATTTCTACTTAAATCAGATAATTAAGAGAGTGCCATCAGTCAACACTCAATATCTCATATTATTGGTAATGTATTATGGTTTGGTGGAGGATTTATGAGTAGCTTGGTAGTAGACAATAATATGCTTTAATTCACTCGCTTGTCTTTGATGTACATCATCAGTGATGGTCCTTAGGTGTGTGTTTGAATGCATTCATTATAGAGAGATCAACCTTTTGTTGTTGTGGCGCACTTCACATGGAAGCATTCAGGGCTGTGAAAATGTAGGCTTGGATCTGCAACAAGTGATGTTATAGTTCATTAAGGAATGAAGATCGACTTTGAGGGTCACTTGGATAGGTAATCTGCTTGTATTAGCTTAAAATGGTTAATTAAGAAATATGCTACAATCAACTATCAGTATCACAAATATGTGGTACTTCGTGCAATTCAACCTCACTACCCAATGGCACTCTTTTTCTCTCAAATCCTAACCTAATCTACCTAGTACACCAATATTAAATATCACAACCTTATATATATATATTCGCGGAATGGCACGTGATTAAGATTGGCTTGTTGTCTGCATTATTTGAGTCTAACTTGACATATAATCAATAAATTCTGCCCACTATGTATTTGTTTTCTGTCAATGATCTGCTAGCTTTCGGGTCCACCTCACAGATGACTAGCTAGAATAAGAACAATGATATTCGTCCAGCCAAAGTCTGCAATTATCAAAAATCTATTCCATATGAGTCTTCTTTGAGTCATGGATCATTACTGGATTATTGTTAAAGAATATGAGCTCATAATTGTTCAATGGCCATGTTCATTGTATTCTTCTTATAGGATATCGTGCATTTGTTTCTATTTTACATTTAATATTCTTATAATCTCAGACATGAAGCCATAATGTGTGAATCATCTGGTACCCCAAATACAACTGGTTTTGTTGTCTTCAAGTGTGAGTTAAGAAGAGTTGGTGTCAGAAATTTCTTTAAGCTAGTTTTCAGTTGGTTGATCCGGATATATGCATCGAACTTGTATATATGTACTCTTCTATAAAGTTGTATAAAGTGAAGTTATTATGATCTGTACTGTTATTGTATGTTTAATTTAACAAGTGAAAAAACAACCCTTGATAGTTGTTATTTATAGAACTTTATTATTAACTGCATGTTGATGGAAGAGTATAGGTAGCTGGAATTAGAAATGTCTTCCGTACCTTTCGATGTATCCAACTTGGATGGACATCTCCGTAATTCTTCTTCTTCTTCTTCTAAATGGAGCAGACATGGTACTTGATGTAAAAGTAGGAAGAAAATAAGCATCAGATCGATGTCCTTTCTTCAGTTCCAACACCCCCTAAACAAAAATCTTTAATCAAATATCCCATAGCTTAGGTACTTCTGAATGTATGCTCGATCAGGAGCATAAAACAACAACAAATAATGCAAATCATAGACTAAGCACATATCTTGTATTTGTAGATATTGATGTGCAAATGGAGCCAGAAAGGAGGCTTTAATTGACTGTATTGCTAATTGAAGTTGCATCAGAAATTTAATTAATTGTAAATTAACTTAAATGTAAAAAAAAACATGTATCAACCTATTAAATAAGTTGTAATTTAGTAGCCTACCTTCCTTTAACCTCATTTACACATTCAAATATTTGCACTTAATTAACCTACATACATAAGTTGGAATGACAACAACACATGTGATATAAACTATAGCTAGCAGACGGTGAAGATTTTCTGTACATTGCAGCTCCAATACAAACAAATAGCTTCTGTTAAAAAAAAACTCCAACTTAATATGACATAGTTGCAACAGAAAATGGTGTCGTGGCGTGAGGTATTATTCTAACAAGATTTTGACTTGCATCCAGTCAAGCACTCATGTTGACTAGCAATATTATTAAGGATCATGTGAGTATAACCCTGCCGACAAAGTAAACAGGAAAGCGGTGAGTTTATATATGGTTTGGGCGACAAAATTTAGCCTCAACACAAACTTTTGCATCGAAGTAGTTTGTCAAAACTTATTTGTTGATATGAGAGATTGAGCACATGTCAGGTTATGGGATGGGTCCCAAGTTCCTCCAATATAGGTCATAGCCAGCATGACTGTACAGGTTGTCTGTAAGGTGGTTCTATTATTTGGACAAGAACAGAGCACGGGGCATATGTAGTTCGCTCTGGTTGTAGGACATTCTATTGTCTATGAACCTGGAAATAAATTCTCTTGAATCTCCAGGTTCCTTGACCTTAACGGATATGAATCCTATTAGATTGCTGGGTTGGTGTTTTTCAAGCACCCAAATTTAATGGCGGTCTAACAACCATGGACAATCCAAAATCTGTGTTGGAAACATGTCAGACAACACATCTGTGATGGAAATATTTCAGACAAGATGGTAGTATCATTAGGAAATTATGTCCAAGTTTAGTGCAATATTGAATAGCTATAGGAAGGTGATGAATTAAATATGAATTTTGTTTTTATAAGGATGATATTTTGAATTGAGTAGGCCACAAACATTGCCAAGTGTCTTTGGACAAGTCAAGAAATAGGTGATTAATCTTGGAAGCAAAAAGAAAGGATTGAAAAAGAAATGAATATATATTGAAAAATTACACAATTAACATTGTAAGGGAGAGTGCCCCAAACACAGGTAAGTCTTCGTGAACTAAGATTTAGCACATTTGAAAATAGGATTGAACTGATACTTGGAAAGAACTAACAAGTTGTTTTAGAACAAACCTGAAACTTAGAATTAGATGGTAGTCAAATTCTCATGCCCCATATCTATTGTGTTATAGTGCACTACATATTTGGTAATACTTTGGTGATTCAACAGTTTGAGCTCAAATGAATTATGCCTTGACTAGACTTAGACTTTTGCAATAAAGTTAAAATTTATGACTTATGATTTGGTATCCAAATTAGAATGGATTGCTTGTAGAGCTTACATGGTTGGCCGGATAGAATGTCAACTTCGCAAGAGAGTTCTCATGGTGTAAAACTTCATTTTGCAATTTAAGTTTACAACTTGAGAAAAAAAAATAAATGACATCTTGTGTCTGCAACTAGTGTGAAACGACCATATCAATACAGATAGTAGGCATATTTTTATATGCTACATCTTACATTACCTTACAATATGAAGAATGCAGAAATGAAATTAAATAAAGGAATGTTGCATTACAATAATATAGATTGTTGTACTACTAAATAATGATCATTTATATGAACACATAAATAAAATATAGTTTAGGTGATTGTCTACTAATTTTGCTTGTGAATGAAACATTAACTTCTTCTGGGGTAGAAAAAAAGGTCCCAATGGATAGAAAATAATGCAGCTTGATAAGACAAAATGCAAAAAAAAAAAAAAAAATTAACACCTGAAATTTCACATGTTGCTGACCTACCAAGCACCAGGAACATGCATCGATACTGGAGGATGGGGCATAACAGAAGGGAAGAGCACCACACAACCCTTCACCAAGAATATCTATTTCATATGCAATAATCTAAGATGAAAGTTCTTTTACATACCAAACACCATATGGGTCGTCCTGGGAATCACACAATGGAGGCTGCACTCCAGGATCACGATTCATATAGCATGTATTATTCAATTTCAAAGGCTTCTTCCATATTGCAATATATCCCTCCTTCTTCACAAGTTCCCAACAAATTCGAGTTGTAAGGTCCTCCATCTCTAAACAAACAAACAACATGTCAGCATTACATGCTAGAAACGAGGAAAAAGTTTATTAAAAACTCAATTAAGCGGGAGGTTGTGTTCAGGAAAAATATGTTGCATCATTACATGCTAAAAACATCATTGCTTAAATGTTTGAGAGGTCATGATAAGATAATAGGCGGGAATTGTAATTTTCTACCTATTATCTTTGACTTTTCCAAATATCGGAAAGGAAAATAGGTGGGAATTGTAACTTTCCATTCTTGTGAAGGACGTACAACTTCATTCTGACATGCAAGGGATGTGCCTCCTTGTAGACGCCGCCAGAGAGTAATTATCTCAACATCTGAAGATAATGAATTGCATGCATACATACCAATCCTTCATTCAATTTTACCTAGGCATCTACATGTGTAAGTGACTGATAAAAAAGATGATCATGAACACAGTAGAGAACCAACTTAGGAAAAAAAAATATTGACAATATGTAACGGGAGAAAAAATTTTGGATGCTTCTCAATCACACCAAACTTAGTTGCTAGCTTAGTACAATCGCCACAAATCAATACATTACCAATTCTCTTCCATTTTTCTTGCTACGAACCAACAAACTTGAAGAAAAGACGTACCAAATATATAAACACAAGGGACCACTACTTCCTAGCTTACTACATTGTCGCCTTCACATCATTGTGCTAAAATACATGTAAGAATTCCTAGATGAACTAAAATGAAATTAATTGAAAAAATAAAATAAATTAGGTATCACCAGATATCATTTTGACAGGACATATTATACCAAGCAGATTCCAAGATGGTTGTTTCAATCTAAGAATATAAAACAAAATGTTCACAAAACCAAAAGACATAGGACCTTGCACATATTTTTGTTGAAGCTAGCAACATGTAGAGGCACTAGGACATAAAAGCTAATCTCATACCAGGAGTTTCCAAAAAAAATGAAAATTATGATATGTTATAACAAAATTTCTGATTTCACTTGGAATAGAATTAACTAAACTGGTATTAATTTTCTGTCTATTTACCTGATTTGTTGCATGGATAATGGTCGGATCATGCCGACTTGGGTCCAGATTTTTGTTACAAGCCTAGGTTCTGCTGACACCAATATGACATGACAAAATACATACACTACAACATGGTATATACCTAAAATGGCCTATATTAATATATTTTATCTATTGGTGTCAGTAGAAATCTATTATGCATGAAAAGCAGGATACTTCCCGCTATAAATATTCTGAAACATGTAGAAGTAATCTCAGTTATTTACTTCATATTCAATACAGACAAAATTTATCGGGTTAATGCAACATAAGTAAATTAACCTATGGATAAGCACACATGAAACGATCATATAAAAAAGAGCTGAGCCTCTTGACAGTTACTGATTTTCTTGCTTTGTTTACTTAAAGAGATACATTCAAGAAACCTTTATTCTTAGGGAAAATATGTGCTGAGAGCTGCATATTCCCTCTTTTGATAAAAATGTATTAACTTTATTTCTCAAATTGCTTCTCTAGATAAAACTAATCAGGGAAGAAATAATGTGCATGTGTAAAGAAACATAATTAGAATTTCAAGAAGTAAAAAGGAAAAAGCTATTAACAAACAAAGAATTTTCAAGATTCTCGCCTCTTATGGAGGTCTCATGGGACAAGAAAATCAAGATGGCCCCCAAAGAAAACAAATACTTGAGTCTATAGGGAAATCAATGGGTTTAACTAAGCTCATTTCTACATCAACTATGTAGCAGAGATGAGGCAATACGGACAGCGACAAAAACTAATCATATTTCGGTATATCCTGGTGTATTCGAGTGTTTCTGTGCAATACGTATTCCTCGTGATGCAACAGGGAAACTACACTAATTTTTGTTCAGTGCTCCCTACCGCATCAGAACTTCTTTTATACTCGTATTTTTTGTTGAAATGTCACAGGAAATTCAATAAAAACACAAATAGTTTAGTTATCAAATGTTCCCTACCAATCAAAAATCAACAAAAAAATCCAAATTCCATGAGAATTTCTAAATTACAACTGATTTGCACCAAATAAGTCAGCATTAATTTGGGAATTAACAAATGATAAAGAAACTATTATAAGAAAATCACTAAAAATAAGCTTATATGATGTAATAAACAGTCCACATTCCATTTATTTCAAGTGATCTCGTATATCAAAACTTGTCAGATATTTACTTTATATTTACTTTTTAGATATTTACTTCAAATTAAAATCAAATTTCTTATAGAAAATTGGGGGAAATAAAATCATACCAACTGGAGTTGGAGTTGAGTGGCAGCCGTCGATAGCTTGTTGGTGGTCCTAAAATTTCTCATGCAAAATCGAGAACAAATATGTATGCCCTAAAAATCAGATCGACCTAAATAAAAAGGGAGAAAACCCTAAATAAAAAGGGAAAATAACCTAAGAAGAAGAAGATAGAAGAAAAAGACGAGAGATGCATGTAGAGAGAGAAGAGAAAAAGAAACGAGAGAGGAAAATAACCTAAGAAGAAGAAGAAGGAGAGAGAGAGAGAGAGAGAGAGAGAGAGAGAGAGAGAGAGAGAGAGAGAGAACTTGCGGGAGAGACAGAGAGAGAACCTGCGTAGATCGACGAAGGCAACGAGAGGGAGAGAGGTCACTCTACGAGAGAGAGTGAGAAAGAGAAGTCTCTGTGCAAGACGAGCAGCGAGAGAGTGAGAAAGAGAGCCTGCTCTCTGATGCTTTCAGGGAATACATCCGCGGGAAACGAAAAATTAGGCGCGGTTTCTTTTTAGAATTTAGAACATTTATTGTGTGTCGTTGTTTTGGTTATAAGTCAAATACGACGTTTAATGCACGCCATAAATGGATCCAGTTGTTACATTCTAATTCTTTTTAGGGCATTCACAAGAATGAATGCCGTGAGTTAACCATTTACGACATATTTTATATGTACGTCTTAAATTCAACGTCGTAAAAAGTCATTTTTCTTGTAGTGACTGGACTACTCCTCAACAGTGGGAAACCAGTATACATCGCTGTCTTTGCATTTGCTTTCTTGTCTCTGCCTTTACATTATTTAGTTGTGATTATTATTCTGTGATCTTGCTGCTAACATTTTTTAATTAGCATTATTCCGTTGCCAACTCTATTCAACCCCCCCTCTAGAGTATTCTACTTTACGATTTCGTTCCTACAGATTTGCTTATGATGCCAATCAATGGCAAATTCTTGAAGAAATATTATGTTTGAATTTTTTCTTTATTCCCCAGCTACCAATGTTTGGTTAAGCTGATCTCTTGTCTCCTAAAAGAAAAATTTGATCTTCTGTCTTACCAGCTGAATATAAAAAAGAGAAAAGAGAGAGATTTATTATTTATCATGTTCTCATGACCACTGAATAAATATTAAGTCTACTTCTTCTTCTATCTATCATGTCTTTTTGGCCTCTGAATAGATATTAATCTATTTTTCTTGGGGTTGTTACGATCTGTCATGTTCATATTACCTATGATAGTATCGTATACTCTATACAAAAAACAAGATTCATTATCTATCATGTCCACATTACCTCTGGATAGATATAATTTATTGAGTTTTAGAAGACTTGTCATGTCCATATTACCTCTGATAAGTATTTTCTATCTCATACCTATTGCTTAAATTCAAAATAAATGATAGGATCATAAAACAAATATTTTATTCATTTCTTGTAAAACATTACATAATAAAAATAGAAGATTACAAAAGCTCTTTATTTGCCTAAGGAGGAGCAGAAACATCTTGAAGTAATTTCTGTAGCTCCGCTAGACGTTTGTCACGAGAGCTCAGTACAGTCTTGGTAGCCACGGCGGGGTTGCTCTGTTGGGGCGTCGTGGATGATTGGACGGGGGTTTTCGTGCGGTCGGCCGAGGATGAACCGACAGGCTTCTTGCCCTTGCTGCCGGCGGCGGACGACTTCTTGGGAGCCATTGGATTGAAAGCAAGAGTTTGAAAGAGGGAGAAAAGTAAGAGAGATCGAGAGTACGAGAGAAAAGTAAAGTTTTTTCTCTCTTCAAAAAGCTCTATTTATAGAGAATTTTGAATCGGTTCAAATTCTCGATTTTTATGCTGACTGTTGGATATTCCAACTTTTACGCGGATGACCATTGGATATCCCGAATTCTACGCTGACTGTTGAAATTTAGAATTTTACGCTTCTGTTCAAAGTATTTTAAAATTTTGAAAATAATTAAAAACTTTGAAGGGGTCTTGTAAGAGCGTAAAAAGTGCTTCGTGGACTTAGTCAAAAAAATTGAGAATTTTAAGCGAGCTACTCTCTACACAAGCTACTCTTTACTCTAGATACTTTACGCTGGAGCTATTCATTGAACTTTATGCTCGGGACAGATTGTCAAGCCGCATTTAATGCCAGAAAGTTGATCTGACAGAATGATTTTTTCTGACAGCATGCAACACAGTAGTCGAGAAGATTGGATTTACACCAAAACCAATACTCGTCCTATAGTATGCAAATGGGGCTATTTTACGCTCAATAAAATTACTTCTTTTACGCACGATAGTTATTCGAGCTTTTACGCTCAAGGCTATTGTCGGCGTAAAGTCTATTTGGTCTAATTTTTTACGGTCAAGGCTATTTTAGCCACTTTACACTGGGAAGTTTATTTTGAGCTGTTTTACGCCCAATTTGCCACTTTATGCTGGGAGTGTGTTTTCGGTCATTTTTACGCCCGATCTTTCCTGACCACTTAAGAACGTGGTTTGCCCACCTGGCTTTCATGCCACACTTCTCGAAGAACGTGTATATGTGCTCTCCCCATTTTGTTGAAGTAATGGGACACGTGTCACCATGCGTAGAGATCAAACTTTACATAGGACACGTATCAATGTGCGCAGAGGATGAATTGCATCGTGGGTGACAATTGCTAGGGTAAAGACCCAATTTTGTTGCTTTTTACGCACAAAGGGTTAAGTCTATAAATAGACTTATTTTTTTCATATAGACATCATCATGAGATCAACAGAGAGACAGGAGAGGAGATTCTGAGAAAACTCATACTTCCAGAGTGATATTCCCAGAAGCATTTCTTCAACTTTTTCTCAAGAACAGGGTGAAGCAAAGCAAGAAAGCATTCGACTGTGCCATCAGTGCCGTTGCTCGATATCTTTCTGGTGACTTAGTTCTTCCGATTGTTCATCTTCTTCAAGCAGTTTTCTTCATCATCATCGTATGGTCCAAGGAACATAGTGATCGCTCTCAGATCAGACTTCCAAAGCAATACTTCCCAGAATATTTGTACTTTTTGTACTTTTTCTAGTTTATTTCAAAGGCCAATTTTTAGGCATTTTATTAAGTAAAACAAACTATAAGGCACAAGTGTATATTGGTAACTATAAAATAGAGGAAAATAGCAGTAGATACTTAATACCTGTCAGGTTTAGGGTACAAGTATCATGGGATAAGAGAAAGAAAAGTAGGAAAGATGAAATTAGTAAGCTAGGGCTAATGTCTTGTTGTCAATTATAGGTAGATTGACGTTAAGTGCAAATCAAATGTTGACTATATATATGTGTTCATTAAACAGGTTACTTGGACCTTGATATGGATTGTAATCTGCACCCGCAGCTCAGAACCTATGGCAAGTATACCTTGCCATTCCTTACAGTTTTATTTACATGCTCATTTTCTTTCATTATCCAGTTGTTGACATGTGTTTCTTCATCATTATATAGTCCTTGTTTCATAGTTAGTCGTGTAGCCATATTGGACATGTTTCATACTTGTGCTTGATCGAGTCGTATCATAGAACGAATGTGCTATAGTTGAACTGCTATTTCCTATTTCGTTTTCTTAACCTGCATGTCCACACTAGGGGCGAGGGTTGACTGTTTGTACCTGCGAGTCCACACTGGGGGTGAGGGTGATTGCCTTAAACTAACCTGCGAGTCCATACTAGGGGCGAGGGTTAGTGATTAGTTTCAAACCTGCGAGTCCACTCTAGGGGCGAGGGTTTGGTATCCATTGATCTCTTGACATGTGTTACACTTGTTTTCTTCCAGCGGTTCATTCATGCGTAGTTGTTCTTATATTCATGTATCGTGATCGCTTAGTCTTTTCCTGTTTATATCCAGGATTTCCTTCATGCATGATAAACTATTAGAAAGGCTTGTATATTATTTATCTTGCTAGTCCTCTGAGGACCTGATGATCTCTTCAGGTTTAGTCGAGTATTGAGCCAGGTGCACACGAGCATGTTGAGCCAGCATTGGACCACGGTACCACTGCAGTAGAGGGTATCTTGATGATTAGCAGTTTTGACTCAGTTATTTTACTTTCATGTTCTGTTTTATTTTCTTCTATTGGTAGTGGATTTTTGTCCACCGGACGTAACTAGAATTCTCGATGAACATGATACTTTATTTTATATTATCATTCTTTATTCAGTTTCATTTGAGTTGATTGTATCATATTTTTGTGGATGAGATCTTGACTGCCATGTTAGTTCTATAGACTCTGTGACTTGTGTATATTAGACAGCGTTCTACTGCCGATACTGCAGTGTAGGCTGGGCTTGGACACGCCTCGTATCCGAAAAGCGGGTGCGGGTTATGACAAGTTTTTTTGGTGGCCCATGCAGGCCTATATTAATCACTTCGGTTATATTACTGTACCGACGTGAGCCTGCAAATAGGACTAGACACCTAGGATCTCATCCACGTGTCTTGACTCATTATTGATCTAAATCCTTGATTATCATTGAACCTTTGACTTACATCCT
>JANAVB010005779.1:0-19190 GCA_029216955.1 Iris pallida | reverse complement strand
TATATATATATATATATATATATATAATATCTATATATATATATATATATATATATTATATATATATATATATATATATATATATATAGATATATATATATATTATATATTGTGTATATATATATATATATATATATATATGTAGTATATATATATACTAATATGTTATGTGTAGTTATATAATATATAATATAATATGTGTGCATGTATATATATATATATAAATCTATCTATACCAAGTGTCATTGTGTATATATATAAATATGAGTACGTATATATAAATATATAATAATTGTGTATATATAGGTATTAATTGGTTATTGTGTGTGAAACATTTGTATATATTTATATGTATTATATATAAAAAAAATATATATATATTATATATAATCAGTATTTGTATATATTTATAATATATATATTTATCTATAATATATATATATATAATTTATATATATATAATATATATAGGTATTTGTATATATTATATGCATATATATAGGTATTAAGAAAAGGAAAAGTTATTAAATCCCAGCCCATGCAAATAAGCCAGGCCCAGCCAACCAATCAGCCAGCCGGGCCCAACTAGCCTAAAGAAGCATAGCAGCTTCAAAACCAGCCCACCCCCTCTGTCGTTCGAACATATATATATGTGTATACGAGAGACAGGAGAGGAGTCGACAAAAATCGAAACCCTAAACCCTCTACCGTCCCTCGACGCCTGGCGACCAACCCGCAGCCACGCTCCGTCGCGCGAGCGCCGGAGTCGGTCGTACGCGCACGTGCAGAAGGCAGTAACCGCAGACTGTAATGACTGCAGACAGTGGGCGAAGCCAGTTTCACGTAGGGATTCCTCCACGACCGATCGACGATTTGTCGAACCATTTTTCAGGTTCGAACCTAACCTATACCTTTTCAAATTCACAGGATAGTTTAGCATTAGATCGAATCAAAATTGGTTTAAAAATTGACACGAAGTTTGATGAAAACTGTTTCAAAACGAAACAGGAAACTAGTTCGTGGACCCGTTTTAGGAGGCGATAAACCGCCGTTCCATCGGCAGTTTTAGAAAATTCCCGAACCATTATTGAAGACAATATGTAGGACTTTATACCCTAATTTGTAGTTTCGAATTTTATCAACTGCATGCAAAGAAATCAGTTTTCAAAGTTCGAGAAAAACATGTTTTAAAACAGTTTTCAAAACTAGAAAATCATCCACGCGACGTGCGTCCCGCCATTCCGGGCGACGTGGTCACGCACCAAAGGCATCGAAAGCTGCGTAACGGTTTCGTGGTCGTGTGGGCTTTGACGGAATTCAAATTGGTCGCGTGTGCGCGCAAATTTGATGCGTATCCGTCGAAATTTCCCGTATCGTGCATTTTGCAAATTCTTCAATTACTTTGTGCACGTTCGTCAGATCGAGACGAAACTTGCACCAACAGGACCGTATCATTTTTCTGGTCCTGTATGCCAGGTTTGATCCAATTCTGAGACAGTTGAATCCGACGTCGTTTTGCGGGCCCCACGGTCCCACTCAACGGGCGATTTTGTGCACGGCCCGCTGGAATCCAACTCTGGACATACGGTTGGGTTCGTATCGGAAAACAGGATCCGTAGACATGTAGTTTGATGACTTTAGAGACCATTGACTCTAGCACGCTTTTCGGTGCAAAGCGGGTCCAACGGCGGACACCATTTTTGTCCAAAATTATCGTTTTGCCTCTGTGTCCAGAATTGGACTTAAGGACAGGCAATCCTAGCTAATTTGACTATTTTGAGAATGTTAGTAATGTTTATTTCAGCTTTCGGAGACAGTTGTGATGACTTGGACTTCCTGACTTGATTGATTGGCGATACTTTGTTGGTTCTCCGTACAACCTCCAGGCAAGTATACCTTGCCGAACATATACAATATTTACATGGTATCTCTTTTCTTATTGTAGTCCTTTTCATATTGTCACATGATTCCGTATTGTGATTGATTCGTCCTGGATTGCTTTATTTGTTCTAGATTACGTGCACGTATAGGATGTTTGACATTTCTGGAATATTGGTCTCTTTGTGTTACTCTTTTCTCGTGATTGAGTTGTCAGTTTTATATCTGTCCTTGACCATTCTCGACTGGGAGTATCTTGCATTGTACTACAGTTGAGACATACTATAGCTTGGGAGTATCTTACATTGTACTACGACCTATAGTCGATTCTTCTACCTTGATATCACTTGATTGACTGACTTGAGACATGCCATGGATTGGGAGTATCTTACATTGTACTATACCTATAGCATATTGATTGATTGACTTGACTTGCGATACTATAAATTGGGAGTATCTTGCATTGTACTACGATTATAGGAGTCTACTTGACTTGGTATCCTTTAGGAGAGGAGATCGATACTAGAATTGGCTAATCTTGACTGGGATTATCTTGCATTGTATTACAGTCAAAATCTACTATAGATTGGGAGTATCTTGCTTTGTACTACAAGCTATAGAGGTTAATCGATTGATTAGTAGCCAAGTCTAGTATTACATTTCCTCACGACTCGTCGTCCTTAGATGTTCTTCTTGCAGTGTTCTTATTCTCCACACCTGTTATTTACTGTCATATTAGTAGGCATGTTTTATGTATCTTGCTAGTCCTCTGAGGACCCGATGATCTCTTCAGGTAGCTGATTGCACGGAGTTAGTTAGCTGAGCATGTGGTAGTTGACTGCATCCGCATGATTCAGGTATTTTGTCAGTGATATTGATTTACTATCATTTTTGTGCTTTTATGATATATCTGCTCATCAGCTTAGCTTTATGGACTCATATTATTCTTGGAGTCTAATCGAACATATATGCTAGTGGGCTGCAGACCACGACCCATACTTGTTCATTCTTGTTTTATATGATTCCTGTGGATTGAGATATAGTTTAGATTAGACATGATACCCATGACCTTGACAGCTTATACGTACTGAGTCGGGCTGGAGTCCGATCGATACGTAGCTGGCTTGCTCACGAGCTCGCATCCGAAAACCGGGTGCGGGTCGTGACAAGTTTTTATGGTGGCCCATACATGTCAGAGCATATCGTATCAGTTACGTAACTGTACTGATACGAGCCTGCGACTTTGACTAAACCTTAGAGATCTCAATCCACTCTGCTTTGAAAACTCTCCTAGAAATTCTCTACGTCCTTGAAAACTCCATAATTGCTCTCGATTATACTTTCTTGCTTTCCGTACCATTGATTTTCGTCCCTTTTTTTCGAAGTGACGAACGATCGTGCTGCCTAGGATTGATTAGAAGTTCTTAAGTTATAGAATTATTGTTTGATTATTTAAATTTTGGTTGCTTGATAGCTAAGGGGGATTATAGATGCTATATGCCCTAGATATCGGTTGGTAGACCTGTTAGCGACTAGCTAGAAGATAATAAGGTTTTAGTGACCTGTGTTTCGAGGAGTAGTGTGACCAAAGGTGGGTAGAAGTCCTCGAAATTTCGTAGTTACCAAAATTGCTAGAGAAGGTTGTAAACTATTTTTGAGGAATTAAAATTAAGGAGATTTAGATAATAGTAGACTTCCTTTGAATTTTAAGGAATAGTTATGGATTAGAATTTCGAGGACGAAATTATTTTTAAGGTGGGTAGATTTGTAGCTCCCCTTCCCGAAATTTTTTTTTGAAATATTTACTTATTTTATTTATTTGATTTAAATAGTGATTTTAAAATTTTATAAATATTTATTTAGTTAATTATTACGGTAGATGATTTTAGCCATGGTTGAGTTTTGAAGTACTAGACGACTAAGATTTGTGGCGGGAGATGTAGCAGTGTGCATTGACTAGTGTACTAGCCATGCCCGGGGATACCTAGCCATAGGGATGTCCTAACTAGGAAAACCAGGCCAAGTTATGATATGACCATTAATAGTTAATTATTCATTATCAATATTATTTGACGTCTAGGTGACCCGGTCGTACCAAACTAGTAAAACTGAACCCGAACTGAGCCAAGCCCATGTAGTCAATGCAGTACGATCAACGACGACCTAGTAGGCATATTTTACGTGTATACAAATATTTCATAAATTATTTTAAGTATTGATGTATATTTTTGACTATTTGACTATTGGTACAGAATTGACATTTTTATTATTAATATTGTTTTACAATATTTGTATGAATTTTTGGACCCGGATTAAGGTGAATAGTATGGATTCACCAAACCACCCCTTTAATTATTTTATTATTATTTTATTATTTTATGGTGATTAAATGAATATATTTATTACTATTAGATATTTTAATTATTATATTTAAAATATTTTATTGTGTATATGAAATTTGTGGAATAAATATATATATAAATATCAGGATATATATATTGAATATACGGCATGTAAATGTATTTATAATTTATTATGGTATAACATGAATACATATAGGTGTGTAAATGCATTTATAATTTATTACAGTATTTGCATATATACATATATATATATATATATATATATATTATTATAATATATATATATATATATATAAAATGTAGGTATATATAAAAATATACTAATATGTGTTAATGTGTATGTATAATAATATATAATATATATGTGCATGTATATATAATATAATATCTATATATATATATATATATATTATATATATTATATATATATATATTATATATATATATATATATAATATTACCAAGTGTACATATATGTGTATATATATAAATAGTATACTAATAAATATATAATATAATTGTGTATATAGGTATTAATTGGTTATTGTGTGTGAATACATTTGTATATATTTATATGTTATATATAAGTATTTGTATATACTTATATGTATATATATAGGTATTTGTATTTTTTTATATATATATATATAGGTATTTGTATATTAATATGTATATATATAGGTATTAAGAAAAGGAAAAGTTATTAATTCCCAGCCCATACAAATAAGCCAGGCCCAAGCCAACCAATCAGCCAGCCGGGCCCAACTAGCCTAAAGAAGCAGTAGCAGCTTCAAAACCAGCCCGACCCCCTCTGTCGTTTCGAACATATATATGTGTATACGAGAGACAGGAGAGGAGTCGGCAAAAATCGAAACCCTAAACCCTCCGCCGTCCCCTCGACGCCTGGCGACCAACCCGCAGCCATGCTCCACGCGCGAGCGCCGGAGTCGGCCGTGCGCGCGTATGCGGAAGGCAGCAACCACAGACTGTAATGACTGCAGGACAGTGGGCGAAGCCAGTTTCACGCAGGGATTCCTCCACGACCGATTGACGATTTATCGAACGATTTTTCAGGTTCAAACCTAACCTATACCTTTTCAATCCAAAGGATAGTTTAGCATTAGATCGAATCAAAATTGGTTTAAAAATCGACACGAAGTTTTGACGAAAACTGTTTCAAAACAAAACAGGAAACTAGTTCGTGGACCCGTTTTAGGAGGCGATAAACCGCCGTTCCATCGACAGTTTTTAGAAAAGTTCCTGAACCATTATTGAAGACAACATGTAGGACTTTATACCCTAATTTGTAGTTTCGAATTTTATCAACTGCGTGCAAAGAATTCAGTTTTCAAAGTTCGAGAAAAACATCTTTTAAAACAGTTTTCAAAACTAGAAAATCATCCACACGACGTGCGTCCCGCCATTCCGGGCGACGTGGTCGCTCACCGAAGGCATCGAAAGTTGCGTAACAGTTTCGTGGTCGTGTGGGCTTTGACGGAATTCAAATTGGTCGCGTGTGCGACGAATTTGATGCGTATCCGTCAAAATTTCCCGTATCGTGCACTTTGTAAATTCTTCAATTACTTTGTGCACGTTCGTCAGATCGAGACGAAACTTGCGCCAACAGGACCGTATCATTTTTCTGGTCCTGTATGCCAGGTTTGGTCCAATTCTGAGACAGTTGAATCCGATGTCGTTTTGCGGGCCCCACGATCCCACTCAACGGGCGATTTTGTGCACGGCCCGCCAGAATCCAACTCTGGACATACGGTTGGGTTCATATCGAAAAAACCGGATCCTTAGACATGTAGTTTGATGACTTTAGAGACCATTGACTCTAGCATGCTTTTCGGTGCAAAGCGGGTCCAACGGCAGACACCATTTTTGTCCAAAATTACCGTTTTTTCCCCTGTGTCCAGAATTGGACTTAAGGACAGGCAATCCTAGCTAATTTGACTATTCTTAGAATGTTGGTAATGTTTATTTCAGCTTTCGGAGACAGTTGTGATGACTTGGACTTTCTGACTTGATTGATTGGCGATAATTTGTTGGTTCTCCGTGCAACCTCCAGGCAAGTATACCTTGCCGAACATATACAGTATTTATATGGTTTCTCTTTTCTTATTGTAGTCCTTTTCATATTGTCACATGATTCCATATTGTGATTGATTCATCCTGGATTGCTTTATTTGTTCTAGATTACGTGCACGTATAGGATGTTTGACATTGCTGGAATATTGGTCTCTTTGTGTTACTCTTTTCTCGTGATTGAGTTGTCAGTTTTATATCTGTCCTTGACCATTCTCGACTGGGAGTATCTTGCATTGTACTACAGTTGAGATATACTATAGCTTGGGAGTATCTTACATTGTACTACGACCTATAGCCGATTCTTCTACCTTGATATCACTTGATTGACTTGACTTGAGACATGCCATGGATTGGGAGTATCTTACATTGTACTACAACCTATAGCATATATTGATTGATTGACTTGACTTGCAACACTATAAATTGGGAGTATCTTGCATTGTACTACGATTTATAGGAGTCTACTTGACTTGGTATCCTTTAGGAGAGGAGATCGATACTAGAATTGGCTAATCTTGACTGGGATTATCTTGCATTGTATTACAGTCAAAATCTACTATAGATTGGGAGTATCTTACATTGTACTACAAGCTATAGAGGTTAATCGATTGATTAGTAGCCAAGTCTAGTATTACATTTCCTCACGACTCGTCGTCCTTAGATGTTCTTATTGCAGTGTTCTTATTCTCCACACCTGTTATTTACTGTCATATTAGTAGGCATGTTTTATGTATCTTGCTAGTCCTCTGAGGACCTGATGATCTCTTCAGGTAGCTGATTGCACGGAGTTAGTTAGCTGAGCATGTTGACTTCATCCGCATGATTCAGGTATTTTGTCAGTGATATTGATTTACTATCATTCTCGTGCTTTTATGATATATTCTGCTCATCAGCTTAGCTTTATGGACTCACATTATTCTTGGAGTCTAATCGGACATATATGCTAGTGGGCTGCAGACCACGACCCGTACTTGTTCATTCTTGTTTTATATGATTCCTGTGGATTGAGATATAGTTTAGATTAGACATGATACCCATGACCTTGACAGCTTATACGTACTGAGTCGGGCTGGAGTCCGCTCGATACGTAGCTGGCTTGCTCACGAGCTCGCACCCGAAAATCGGGTGCGGGTCGTGACAATCGGTAACCTCAGAACCGAGGTCACTTGTTATGTCGTGGACGCCGAAGTCAACTACAACATTCTGTTGGGTCGCCCATGGCTGCACGAGTACATGGTGGTGTCATCCATCCTCCACCAATGTATGAAGTACGTGTCCGCCAACAACGTCATCCGTACGGAGTTCGCGGACATCGACCCTTTCAAAGGGATTGAAGCCTACTTCACCGATGCCGAATTATACAAGTCACCTGACGAGGAGGAGGCCAATGATGCTGACGACGAAGCAGAAACAGCAGCAGAGCCGGACATGGAGCCTGAGGTCACTCCCGATGCTCCTTTGAAGATCCGACTCAAAGGCAAACCGCCTCAGAAGTTGCCTCCCATGAGCATTAAGCTACCCGGGAATGCACCAGCTGCTCCTGAAGCTCTCCTGAAGATACGCCTCAAGGGAAAGCCGCCTCAAACATCGGCCCCCCTCGTGGCGAAACTACAGGGGAAGGCGTCAATCACCGGAGGCACAGCGGAGGCACCTCTGAAGGTGCGTCTTAAGGGCAAGCCGCCGCCATCCCAGCCGCCAGAGAAGGCCCACGTTGTCCTTTCGGACTCCGAAGCCAACGCTGTGGTGGACTCTTCCGATCCTACTCCAGTGCTTACAGATGAAGAGTTGGGGGAATATATCTCGGCTGATGTAGATGCCCCTTCTCTGGACAATGTAATCCCACGGGATAAAATCTCATATTTCATCAATAACAGAGTGTCTTTTAATTATTCTAGTCTTCCACATTGGAATGCCATGTATACATTAGATAACGCTCTACGGTCGTTGCAAACACAAATAACGATCGTCCATCATGTAAATCGAGTAGTCCCGTCCCAAGGGGTCTGTTACATAGTCCCACCACGGAGTCGAGACGAAGAATCCATCATCTTCGGCAAGATTGAGCGTCATCAAGACCTCCAGCCACTCGAGCCAGAACCAGATGCTGGCAGAATGCAACTCTATCGGTACACGGACAAGGCAAAGTACCTCATCCAAAAGATGGGTTACGACCTAAAAAGCAACAAAGACCTGAACTACGACAAAGGTCGACGTCTCCCTCTCCGGCTTCTAACACCTAAAGGAAAGCCGCAGGACTACTACAATCGAACTCGACGGGGGGTAGGCTATGTCATGCCACCGTCAACTCCAGAGAGTTCAGACGCAGAAGAAGTAGAACATTCTCACTCGTCTGAAGCATCAACGTGGGATTCCGATACCAGTATCGGATCTGTCTTCAAAAGAGTGCTGTCAGCTAACATGACATCTGTACAATCTCAAGAAGAAGAAGACGAAGACCAAGCACCAAAATTCTTCGAAGAAGAACCCTGGGCTCAACGCCTAGGACAACAATGGGAGTCTCGTTTTGAATTACGTGAACCTCCCACTGAAGACGCAGTCGAGCAGATCGACCTTGGGGATGGATCTTCTTCCAAACCCATCTTCGTCAGCAAAAGCCTAAAAGGAGAAGACCGAGAATCTTTAATCCAGCTGGCTAAAGAGTATATCGACGTCTTCGCCTGGAGCTACGAAGATATGTCGGAACTTGATCCTTAGATCGCGATGCATAGGCTGAACATCTTACCTGATGCCAAGCCTATCAAACAACAACAGCGACGCTTCCGTCCGGACATCATGAACGCCATTGATCAGGAGGTGGACAAACTCTTGACCAGTAGCTTCATACGTGAAGAGCAACACCCAGATTCGATAGCCAACGTCGTCCCCGTCACCAAGAAGAATGGGAAGATACGAGTTTGTATCGACTTCAGGGACCTCAACTCTGCTTGTCCGAAGGACGAATTCCCGCTTCCAATCACCGACGTGATGATCGACAACACATGTGGCTTCGAGCGTATGTCTTTCATGGACGGGTATTCGGGCTACAATCAGATCAAGATGTTCTCCGACGACGCAAAACACACATCATTCAGGACTCTAAGGGGCATTTTCTGCTACACAATGATGCCCTTCAGCTTGAAGAACGCTGGTGCGACATACCAACGAGCTATGGGCACCATTTTCCGTCAGCATCTTCGCAAGACAGTCGAATGCTATGTTGACGACATCGCAGTCAAGAGCCGTCTCAAAGGAGATCACCTACAAGACCTCAAGACAGTCTTCGATCTCATACGGGCGCATCAACTCAAGATGAACCCCGCTAAATCCTTTCTTGGGGTTTCTAGCGGAAAGTTCTTGGGCTTCATCATCACAGCGAAAGGCATTCATGTCGATCCCGAGAAGACCAAAGCTATCCTTGATATGGACCCTCCGAAGATCCTTCAAGAACTTCGAGGCCTACAGGGACGTCTGGCATACATCCGGAGGTTCATAGCAAACCTTTTCGGCAAATGTCAACCCTTCACCCAGCTCATGAAGAAGGGAGTCTCTTACGTCTGGACAGGGGAATGCCAAAAGGCTTTCGACGATATCAAAGCTTACTTGACGAGCCCGCCAGTCCTGGTGGCACCAGTCGCCGGCAAACCATTCCTCCTCTACGTCCGTGCCATGGATCATTCCCTCGGCGCCCTGCTAGCTCAGAACAGCGACACAGGCTATGAGCAAGCAATCTACTACCTCAATCGAACTCTGATCGGGGCCGAACACCGGTACAACCCCATTGAGAAAGAGTGCTTGGCTTTGGTATTTGCCATCCAAAAGACTCGACATTATATCTCGGGGCAGACAATTCATGTCATTTCCCGAGTCAATCCGCTCAGAGTCCTCATGACAAAGCCAGGATCATTGAACTCCCGGCTAGCCACATGGGCGATCTTGCTAACGCCATACAACATGGTGTTCGTTCCACAAAAAGCTGTTACGGGTCAAGCTCGGGCCGACTTTTTAGCTGCACACCCCATCCCAGAGTCCTCAAGGCTCTATAAAGACATCTCGGATGAGGTCCAAGAATCAAACGTCACCGAAGAAGGCTCCGTCTGGCGGATGTTTTTCGATGGCACTTCAAGAACAGGCCCCAAAGGCCAAATCGTCGTAGGAGTGGGGGTGGTATTAGTCTCCCCAGATCAGCTGGTCATCCAGCGTGCTTACTCCCTTTCGAAGCCGTGCTCCAACAACGTTGTCGAGTACAATACGCTCATTATGGGACTCCAGCTAGCGCAACAGCTGGAGGTGAATCATCTGGAAGCCTACGGCGACTGAAAACTCGTCGTAAACCAGATCAGAGGGCAATATGAGGTTCGTCATGAAGACCTGATCCCTTACCATGAAGTTGCATTGAACATCGTTTCAACCTTCACCGGGTTCTTCATCGAACACATACCTCGCCTACAAAATATAGAGGCTGATGCTCTGGCCGGCCTCGCAGCCTCCTTGGCGGCACCCCTCGGGACTCAATACTACGTCACGGTAGTGGGTCGAGGTTTGGTCTGCCCTAAAAATAACCTGTGCTCACGAGTGGCCCATGCCATGTCAATGGGTGCCGGCGTTAATGTCCGAGATTGTAGATTCCCGTTCATCGACTTTGCTGTCTACGGAATTCTTCCAGAGGACCCGAAAGAAGTCGTCTCAGTTCGGAGACGCTCTCTTCGATTCTACTACGATACGGCTACTAAAATGCTGTACCGACGCTCCTACGATGGACTTCTCCTTCGATGTTTGTCTAACGAAGAAGCAGCCGAAGCCCTTCGAGAAGCTCATGATGGAACCTACGGGGCCCATCAACCTGGCCCTAAGTTGTAGGATCGACTGCGACGTATGGGCTACTACTGGCCAACCATGGCCGCTGACGCTGTCGAATATGCTAAGAAGTGCCATGCGTGCCAGCTTCACGCAGACTTCATTCATACACCGTCAGAACCACTACATCCTACAGTCGCCTCCTGGCCCTTCGAAGCTTGTGGCATGGACATTGTGGGACCGATCAACCCTCCTTCATCGAGAGGATACCGCTTCATCCTAGCAATCACCGACTACTTCTCCAAATGGGCGAAAGCAGTTCCGCTGGCAGAAGTGAAAAGCTCCAGGGTAATCAGCTTCATCAAGCACCACGTCATCTACCGTTTCGGAGTACCCCGGAGGATCATCTACGACAATGGTCCTCAGTTCATCAGCCATGTTTTCAGCCGATTCTGTGACAAGAATCGCATTCAAAACGTAGCATCAACCGCCTACAATCCGGCAGCAAACGGATTAGCAGAGGCGTTTAACAAGACTATCGTCAGGCTACTCAAAAAGGTCGTGTCATCTAACAAACGCGACTGGGACGAAAAGCTCGGCGAATGCCTTTGGGCCTACTGCACAACGGTACGGACCCCGACAGGCAACACACCATTCTTCTTGGTCTACGGGAGCGAAGCGGTACTGTCTCTTGAGATCCAGATACCCTCACTCCGCGTAGCAATCATAAATCAACTCACAGAAGAAGACAATCAACGTCGTCGTCTGCGGGAACTGGAGGCACTTGACGAAAAGCGTCTCCTAGCTCAACAGCGCATCGAACTCTACCAAGCCCGTATATCACAGACTTTCAACAAGAAGGTCAAGCAGAGGACTTTCCAAGTTGGCGACCTGGTTCTGGCAGTCAGGAGACCAATGGTGTTGACTCACAAGACACCAGGAAAGTTCGAGCCCAAGTGGGAAGGACCTTTTATCATAGAGACGGTATACTCAAACGGTGCTTACCGCCTCGCCAAACCCAATAGGAACTTGTTCATGATGCCCATCAATGGCAAGTTCCTAAAGAAGTACTACTCTTGACATCTTTTCAGACATGTACTTCCACTTCACAAAATCATACGCTTCCGAAACCCAAATGTTTCGTGGCATCCTCCAGTAGAAGAACAACCACATCCACATCACCTCTGAGTTGTTCTCCTACGCCCTACAAGGTGGAATCTTACACCCCGTAAGACTACGCTATCCTTCATGTTTACCACGTCCACATTACCTCTGAGTAAACATCCCGTACAGATAACCCCCGCGTTGCCGTACATTGATCGCAGAACTTTCGCGTCCACATTACCTCTGAGTAGTTTTGCGTATCCCCCAGAGTCATTCCTACCACGTCCATAACACCTCTGAGTAGGAAGATTCTATCATTTGAACCCCATATTTGCCACGTCTACATCACCTCTGAGCAAACATGAGGGTTCTCTCAAACTTATTATCTGTACCTAAAACCAAGGTACGCAAAAGATAATAGGTCCACACAAATCATCAAAGTTCATGACAAGCAAAAATGAACACATCGCAGAAAATGGTGTACTTCTTTATTTCTAAAAAAAAGAGTAAAGGATTACACTATCCCCAGCAAGAGTTGCAAATACACAAAAAAGCAGAGACTACAAGCCCTAAATATCCCCAGGGTTGGCTGAAAGCTCTACAATTCGGCGTTTCAAGTCTGCCGCCCGAGTCTCCACAGTCGCCAAGACTCGACGTTCAGCTTCTTGACACATCGCTTCAACAGCCTCAGCAGAAGTTTCATTCTCATGTTTCTCATCAAGCTGCTGTCTCTGCTGAGCCAGGGTAAGAGCCCGGTGAGTAAAAGCCGCTTCCTCCTTCTTGAAGGCTACGTGTTCAGCCTGGACACGTTCGGCGTCCAATAGGAGTCGGGCCCGCTGGTCCTCAAGGCGGCGGATCTGGGCGTCAATCTCCGCGATATTGGCGTCCAACACAGCTCGTGTCTCCACTGTCTCCTGTGTAGACTGAGATAACCGCTCCACTGAAGCTTCAGTCTCAGCCACTTCGCGTTCCCAGACACTCACAGTGGCCTGGTAGGAAGACACAGTCTCGGCGAGCAGCTTCTCCTTCTCCGCATCTATCAGGACGGAGAGGTCATTTCGCTGGATGCGCCCTAATTCAGAAAGCTGCTGGTCCAACTCAGCCACCGTGGCTTCCAAAATGACGGCCATATGATCGTGGCCCTGGTGAAGATGGATCAGGTTGATATGAGGCAGTGCTAGAGTTCTTGCTATTGCAAAGCTTCCATTGGCATCCATCACTGCCGATACCCCCCTCTGCAGTATTTTATACACTGCCTCAACGATGAATTTCATATATTCATCTGTGTCTGCCAGCACCTGTGGCGTCATAGCAGGGGTTGGAGGAGCTACTCCAGTTGGCGGACCGAAAGAAGACCCGCCGACCTCAACCTGTGAGGCTGGAACCTCGGTATCAATAGGCTCTTCATCAACAGGGGCTGGGCTACTAGTCCGAGGAGCCAAGGGAGCAGAAGAAGCCGACACAGGTGTCGAGATAGTACCCCAAATGGAAGGAGCAACAGAGGGTTCCATCACACCCTTACCCTTTTCGAACTTGGAAGTACCACCGACGTCAGTGGCCACCTCTTCAGTCCCCAACGTGCTATTGGCAGCCAATACCTCCCTTGGTAGAACGGAGAGATCAACACTTGTCTCTTGACCCGCCCCGGGAGTCGGGACCGTCAGACGAGTCTCTTCATCAAATTTCTCTACATGGACAGGATCTGTCGTTACCTCCTGATTGGTAGCCACCTCAGCTTCCACCGCTGAGTCTGGGGTAGGGCTCGGCAATGCTGCAGCCGACCCCCAATCATCATGACAAGGAGGGGAATCAACCCCCTCCTCTGTTCTAACCATCTCTGTTGCCCCAGCAACAGGCTCTTGCAACTCTGGAGCACCGTCATCCGAAGACGACGAACTCCACTCCACATCATCATCACGAAGCCCCTTGTCCGCTGGACCCTCAACGTCCAAGGCCCTCACGGCAGCTGGCACCACCCCGGAAGTTGCTGCAACCTCTGCATCTCTTTCAACAAAGTCTGGAGATAGTAAAACCTCTGCAGGAACATCTCCAGGACTCTCCTCTATTGGAGACATTACCATCGGAGGGATGCGCTCGTCAGAAGAGCTTGCTACCTCCTTCGGTTTACTGACACCCGGTTTTGAAATACGGGTCTTCTTCTTCGACGATCCCTGCAAGAAGAAAAGCACAAGTCACCAAAATGACAAGATGAGCCAAAATTACGGAGGACTCCTTACCTCAGCAGGAGCTGATTCCACTGGCGGAATAGGTGGCACTCCCGTTGCCTTTGGAGTCGTCATCTTTCTCGACCTTTTTGGCATGGACGAGCCGGCTTCCGCGTCAGCCCGCCTCTTTCCAACAAGGGGATCTCTCACTGATACTGCAGCAGCAGCCCAATATCCTGCCAATTCTGGTGGACGATATGACCGAGCCGCCATCAACATATTCGCCGTGGCCTCCAGCTGAGTTCCAATGATGAAACTAGTCTCTCTATCATAACCTGGAGACGCAGCATTCATTGTGCAATACAGCTTAGCTGCCGAATACAGGATCTGTGGCCGAGGGTTGCGAATGGGCGCCGTAAACTGAACACCAGTACACCCGACATTGTAATATTGCCAGCCCCGGGCTCCATCCAGCAAACTATCGATGAACCCCAGACTGTTATTGGGATTCCGTAGCATTAGCTGGGAATAGCCAAACTGGCGAGCGAACCGGCTGGGCAGATATGGGTCCAGATAACACCTATTCTGGTTCCGATAGACCAAGTGAGAAGGCCGAATACTTTGCAACCAACGAAAACCCCATTTCGGTAGAGTAATCGCGTCTTCACCAGAGTCGACTAAATCTTGGTCAGCCACGAAATCTTTGAAGATGGGGCCAACCTTGACAATCTCCCACCCCTGAAGGTAGGACAAAACTCTCCTACAAACGGGGACGCCAGTGTGTAACCACTTTCTCTTGTAGAAGCGGCGGATAAAGGCATCTCCTTCAACATGATCCTCCTCCGGACCTGGACTCATCACATTCGGATGATGCAGAATCAGCCATCCCATAAGATAATGGAATGGCAGTTCAGCCCGGGGAAAGTTGTCATTTTTATCTCTCCCCTGGATCACGTCATGAGCAAAAGTCCTCAAACCCCGCAACAGGTTACACACCATCGCGGGAAGGAGAGCTAAAGGACGTCCAAAAGCCAACTTTACGGCAGGCAAAATAAGGTTCCGGTGTACCCTCTCCACTGTACCAGATTCGCCCGCAAACACACAATCTCGGAGCCATATCATCAAGTATGCCGTCAGCACCGCCTTAGACGACATCCGGTGTGCACAGTACCAGAAGCAGCTATACGTATTCTCGCCACTCTCATTGGAACGAAGGGTCCTCTCGTCCAGCCGGCTTATCTCAAAAGTCACTTCCGCAGGTTTCAGCCCTTGCGGAGTCGTAAACTGAATTCTCGAGGGGTCCGTCAAATCTTGCTTGAAAACATAATCCCTCCAAGCAGTCACATGAGGCTGGGTCTTGCCTTTGTCCTTCCGGTGCATCAAATAATGATGGCTCGCCACTTCTTTGAAAACGGCCATCATCTCCGAGTCCTTATTTTCCAGAACCTGGATCTCTTCATTCGACGGGAAATATTCCTCGTACGATTCTGAGCCCCAGGGAAGCTTGGACACTTCGTACATCTCATGGAGAGCCAACCCCAACTCCCCCACTGGATTATAGAAGGTGCCAGTCTGGGTATTGAATAATTCCAAGAGTGCAAGGAACATAGGCTTATTGAGATCCACGCCAGCCTGTGTGGCACGGATAGCGGCTGTCAGCCCAATCTCCTTAAGCTCAGCCTTGAACTTCGAAAGCACCCAAATGGTCAACTCATCCCACCTCGAGATATGATGACACCAACCTTCAACCCTAAAGCCACCTCTCGGATATATGACCCTCGATGTCAGCATCCGACTTACGAAGGTTGAGGCACTGAAGGCAAAAGTGTCATTAGGGATTTTACTGTAGAGGCTCCCAGGACGCAAAGTTCGGCAACTAAACGAGGGACCGGTTCGTGAAGCAGCCAGGGTATCCCTCTGATTCGAGGTAGCATCAATCGAAAGAGATCCCCCCAGGGCCCCTCCTTGAGAAGGAGTAAGCTCCCAGGGCATCCTTCTCTTCGAAGCTAAACGATAGAAGGCCGTCAGCGGCAACTGGCGATCAAGTTGTCGCATGTACAGCACCATGCCTTTTGCAGAAAAGAACCAGTCTTCTTTGACCTTCAGTATCTTCGCTTCAGTGGAGATCAGGCGATCACCGAACAAAAATGCAGGTTTTAAGAAGGTCACATCCTCGGATTCAGCAGATTTTAGTTTTCCGCTCTCCATTATACTCTGGAGGAAAATCGGCAACTGGTTCTGGATCTGCAGCACTCTCTCAGGAGGTTGATCCTGTAAGATAGCATCCTTGGCAGGGTTGATAACTGCCTCATCAAAATCAACTCCCATTTGACAAAGGAAAGCATCCAGAAGGACCTCATTCAGCAAAGGAATCGTCATCTACACTGGCACAACAAAAATCAAAAGTCAGACAAAACGACAAAGTATGTCAAAGCAACCTGGCGCATCATCAGGTGTAAATCCATGCGCCTCAGTAAAGGCTTCGGCACATCATCAGGGTGTGAACCCATGCGCGTCAGCAGAGGCTTCGGCGCATCATCAGGGCGTAAACCCATGCGCGTCAGCAGAGACTTCGGCGCATCATCAGGGTGTAAACCCATGCGCGTCAGCAGTTAAACCTCGGTGCATAATAAAGGCCTAAACCTATGCACGTCGGCGGGCTAAAAACCTCGGCGCATCATCAGGACAGAAGTCCATGCGCGTCGGCAACGAAGAGTTAGGGCACACCAACTCAGCCGCATGATCCAAGGTTCGTTTGAACAAAGAAAGTAGTGGAAGAGACGACACCCACCCGTCACAGCGGGTCGAACGTCGGCCGGAGTCACAATGGTGACAGAAGCATCCTCTTCGGCATACTCCGCCGGCTCCTTTTCCTTGCCAGCACCGCCGCGAGGAGTCTTGGGAGCCATTCTTTGAGAGAAGAAAAGTTAGGGTTTTTGAAGAAGAACTCTAAAGAAAGCAAAAGCAAGGAGAAGAAGAACTCTCTCTGTCTCCATCTCTCACCTATTTATAGGGCTTGGTCGCACGCGTAAACCGATGATGTGTGATCTCAACCGTCGCCTTTGGTTCTGTGAAAAGATAACCACAAATAAAACCAAAAAAATCATCATTAATCTTTTTTGGTTACCGAGGCGTCATCATTTGCATTAACTGAGCGGAGCATGCGCCCCATCACTGATGCGCGGAGTATCTATGCGCCCCGACGGTCATGCGCCTCCACTACCATGCTTCTTATTCAAAGTATTCCAAAACTGATCCAAAAATTTTGAAAACTTTGAAGGGGGTCTTGTAGAAGCATGAAATTTTAGAACCAGAAACTCTATGCGCCAGACTACATGCGCCAGAGCTCGGACAGAGTACTTCACAGCAAAAAGCAACAAATATAGACATTGAAAGAGGACTTTTTATTTAACATATAAAAGTCTATTACATGTCTAAGAAAGACTGTACAAAGGAGAATTTCTATAAAGAAAAGATCCTAAGTCTACAGCCAGCAGCCAACATGCGCCCTCAAGTAGGCGCAGCAATCAACATGCGCCCTCAGCCAGGCGCATCCCACCATGCGCCCTCAGCAAGGCGCATCCTTTTCAGCAGCTCAGTTATGTGCATCCTCAGTTATGTGCATCCTTTTGGCAGCTCAGTTATGTGCATCCCTTCAGTAGCCCAAACGAGGGTGGTAGTCAACCCTCTAGCCAAGGAAGGAAAAAGAACCACAAGCCAACCTATGGCCAGGGGAGGCTTCGAAAGAGCCTCCAAAGGCCAAGGAAGACCGCGATCGAAACTGCGGCTAAAGGAGCAGCTTTCAACACAACCAGAATGGGCTACACCCATTTTGAAGGAAGAAAGAGCCACCAAAGCCACAGCACCGCAATTCCGATCTACGGCTCTTCCTGCACAACGAAGACCAGGCTCGAGCATCCCTATCTTTGGATGCAACAGGCACCTTCCGCCTGCCTCAGATGCCCTCGACTCCGACTTTTAGATGTAACAGTCACCTTCAAGTGCATCAACGAAGACACTGCGTCGCATCTTCACCCTCGGGAGCATCTCGTCAACAGAATGCATTCGAGTACACAAGTTCATGTCGGAAAGACGTGAGAGAACGAGAAGCAAACCCTCTCTCCATGCCACTATTTATAGGCCGGGCAAATCAAACCAATGCGCCAAGTGGATGGCTCTCCGAATTCCGTGCAATAAATTTGCATTAAATGGATGAACCGGATGCTTCGAATTCAGCTAAGTCAAAACGGCTATTAAAGCACTCGAAGAACGTAACAGTCGCACCATTAAAGACGTGTCACGAAGCGGATGCGCCGGCCAGACCGTGCATCGCACAGACGCGCCCTTCAAACATCAAGCGCATCACACAGACGCACCTTTCAGCACCAAGCGCATCACAGGAGATGCGCCCTCATGATCCCCTATACGCCTAGTGGAACGCCAATCAGCGCGCCCACTCGGCTGTCCATCGAATGTCACAAACATTAAATGCTGAACTGACAGAGTTGGCAGCATGCCTCCCGAAGTCTGAACAGTCGGCAGCTTTTTCAGAAGAAAAAATATCGCCAACGTCAGCGTCATCATTACTTCCCTCCGACGGCTACTGCCACGTGGCCACTCAACCACTCGCATGCGCCTCCACAGCCATGCGCCCAAATCTGCATGTGCCTCAAAAGCCATGCGTCTCAGACTTTTCACTGATCCCTAAAGAAAGAAGGAAAGTCACCAGTAAAGCTCCGCATGCGCCTCAAAAGCCATGTGTCCCATACTTCTCCCTGATCCCAAAAGACAGGAG
>JANAVB010005778.1:0-29319 GCA_029216955.1 Iris pallida | reverse complement strand
TGTATTTTAGACTATAGCTAGAGCTTATCATGTATGACTATTACTCTTGCTAGTTCTTCACTTTGTATTACTAGCTTCATGATCATCCATGTATATATAGTTTGGGATGCTTTACTATTTTATGTCTGATGTTCATACTTCTTGTACTTGTATATTGCCGGTAATTGAGATACCTAGGATTGGTTGACCTAGGATTGACTGTTGGATTATAGTAGTAACCCCCATGTCTATAAGGTTATACGTTATTTTGGGGTACTGGGTACTTTGGAATACGTAGCTGGCCTTGTTCGTCCCTACTTGCCAGTATTGTGGTTCTGGGGCGTGACAGAATTGTTGACAATCATTCTGTGCCCTGATTATACTACTGGAGAGGAACATTACATGGAAGTACCTTCTGCTGCATATCTATTCGCTAACAGGTACAAGATACCAATTATCATTCTTTTAAAGGACATTAACAATACATTCTTCCCAATGTGCGCTCCTCGGCCGACTATAGTATATCCAATCTATATACAATTGGACTTGACGGAAATCACTTTATCATCCCGCGTTTGATCGCTCACTCTCATATTCCTCCCTCTACTCCAGTTTTGTATAAACATGCTCCGGAAGAAGCGATCACTTGGACGACACCCTACACCGATGCAATAAATGCCTACAAGAAGATAATGAAGATGGTGGACCCTATACTGAGATCGAAGGACCACTACGATGTATTAATTGACTGATGTGTTGATGTACTTTTGTAACATTTTGTAAACAAAAGAATGGAAGAAATATAATACTTTTGTCATATTTTGTAAACATGAGAATGGAAGAAATATAATACTTTTGTCATATTTTGTAAACCGAAGAATGGAAGAAATATATTAATTTATTACTTGTCCGAATCATACACGTATCTTAGTGTGTATCATATTCGTATCATACGCGTATCATATTCGTATCTTTGTGCGTATCATATTCGTACAAGATGCACCATACTGCATACTGCATTACATCAAGTGTAAAAAATGACTACCATAAACCTGGGCAGTCCTACTTCATAGCAAGTCTAAAGTAGGACTACCGAGTTTTCTGCCTGTCCGATGTACATAAAGGACTGCCAGGAAATAAGATAGTCCTACTTATACTTGCTGTGAAGTGGGACTGCCCAATTTTTGGCAGTCCTATATACATCTTGGACTGCCAGGAAAGTGGACAGTCCTACTTTATACTTACTGTGAAGTAGGACTGCCCAGTTTTCTGGCAGTCCTGCTTCACATCAAGTCTGTAATGCAGTATGTTACACAATATGATACTCATTATAATACGCAATATGATACACATTATGATACACATATAATACAATTATGATACAAATATGATACGCAATAAGATACGTACTAAGATACAAATATGATACGCAATAAACGAAGGACGACACACAAAGTGTTCAACATAAAGTGTTCAAAACATAGTACAACAAACTACAAAAGTTCAACAAGAGTGACACACAAAGTGTTCAAATACAAACTACAAGGTCATTTTTTTCATGACGCATGTTAGTGCGTCGCTCATCTTCGAGAAATGGAAACTCAGCTGCGATATTCTGCATCTGGGTAGCAACATCAACGTAGTTCTCGCCCTTGCACAAAATGGGACTTTCTCTAATTCCTTGACTTTGGAAGCCTGCACGAGAAAACAATAATAAATTTAGCCACGTTCATAAACTTTGACACGTTAATTCAACAAAATACTTACTACCATCATCTGCAGTGCATCATACAGTGCTGACTTGGATGGTAGAGGGGCTGCTACCGGCACTTGAGCACTTCGCTTATCAGGGTTCAACATCATTCCATGTCTGTAATGTCCCGCTCCGTACGGCGCATTACGCTAAGACGTTGACTCAAAGAGTCGCGTTGACCAAATGAAATGTATCGATGCGAATCGATACGAGAGTTATGTTGTCCCAAAAAATGCATCAAAATATGTCGATACGAAGAGTTGCATTGTCCCAAAGAAATGCATCGAGTTGAATCGATGCGAAGTGCTGCATTGCCCCGAAGGATAAGTACATTGAGTCGGTTCGAAGATTCTAAGAAATCGAATCTACCCAAGGCGTAAGTCCGAATCGATGCAAGTATTGATTTTAGTTGGTTTCATGTGCAGGCTATCCATTTACGCTAAAATATTAGAGGTCGACATTTTGCCTCATTTGAACGGGTCCGTAAAATCCAAATCACCGCCTCGCAACGGGCTGGGACTTGGGCACGGTAGGCCGGAATCGATCGAGTAGTTCAATGAAATAAGAAGTGGTCGAATGGCTAAGTCAGAAGATTTGGCCGTACAACAAAGATATGAAATCGAGCCGCATTGGCTCGGCAAACAACAAGGCGTATCGGCTTAAGGTGGGAGGACTGACTCTTCTTTTTACTCCTTTATGCCTAAGTAAGAATGTATCATTGTATACAAAGTTAACCTATCGACGCCCCAGGCATGGTCCGATCGAAAGATAAATCATAGTGTGTGTCGAACACTAGTTAGAACAATTGAAATGAAACATGCATCAAATGTACGAGTCGTTATGGAACATTAGATATCGCAAAGGCGAGCGCCTCGGTGCGCAAGCCACAAGAACATGGGATAACTGTATTTGACGAGTTCCTTCGTGCACGAGCTATTCCGTGCCTTCACTCATGAGTTAGAAAGGCTAGCACATTGAAAGACAATATAGGCGAGTGTCCTAGTGCACAAGCTACGAATATTGAACACTAAGGCATAGAACATAAAAAATACGGCTTCGATGTGTGCATCAAGTGCACGACGCGAAGGAAAAGATGATAAATGTGTCGAAACGTGCTTACGTACACAAGATCATAAAAGATGGCTTCGTTGCGAAAGAGTACAATTTAGCATGAATGTGACGAAACTGTCAGATATGACATGATGCCTCAAAAAGTGTTCGGGACTTTCGGGTCGTTCGGTTGACGAATATTGAGTTGAGGCATGATGCCATTGAACATTGAAACGAAGTATGAAATTTTAAAACAGAGAAAGTTAATAGGAGAAATACGAGATGATAAAGTCTAAGTCTCGGACTCAAGTCCATGTTTGGTTGTTTGAATAATAGTTCGTTGTATGGTCGAATGGACTTGAGTAAACGATGAGATAATCTTCCGTGCACAGGAATATTCCCTTCGAACGGGTACGTTGGGGCACCGGGACCGTTTAGCCCAGGAGGGATATAATCTTTGAGGGGCGCACATCTGTAAGACGATTAGCGACTACTTAGCAAGATGTTAAAAGCCACAAATGATGGTATATAATGGAAGGTCTCCGTAATTGGGATAGCAACCCACTACGAGAGGCACCGGGCTACCCAATTTGAGAAAAGAAAAGAGAGAAAAAAAAGAAAGAAAAGAAAAGAGAGAATGAAAAGAAAAGAGAGAAAGAAAAAAAGAAAATAAAGAGAGAAAATAAAGAAAGGAAAGAAAAAGAGAAACACCTTTAGTCCATTCTGGCGCGGATACGCCAACGACCTTCATATAGTTAAGGAACGATGGGTTAAAAGTACAGGCACGTACGTATCCTACACATATAGATCCTGCATAGAGAGTACTTATAAAATGACAGGGAAGGAATGGGGCATATTCACCTTGCGTCGGTGCAAGGGCGAGTGCATCTATGTTGGTAAGAAGTCACGCCACGAAACAAACACGAGATTGCTTGCCTGCTTGCCTATTCAATTCGAATAACATGCTTGCCATGATAACATGCTTTACACTTTAGAATATGCCATAAAATTGACCCTAAGGAGAATATAGCAAGATCATAAGCTAAGTTGCATGATTCAACATAAATACTAAATGTCGGTTTAGAAAGTGGTCTTACCATCAGTACATACGAGGACGAACGTACTGATACCCCACCAGCTTTCATCAGGGTGCATGGAATGGTTTGCTCATGGCGAAGCTTCGCTTGATCGTGTAGAGGCATAGAATGTCGTAGCGTTTGAAGCGTACGACCGCATTTACGTTCGAACTTGCAACATGATTGATGCGGACGAGATATAGAAGGCATGATGTACGGAACGGTGAAATCCTTTGTGGGCAAGAGATAACTTGAGTGTTATAGCGAATATGGCAAATTCATTTAGGCTATTGAAAGCCTTTGTAATCTCAGTTCATTATCAATAAAGAGAATTGTTTCGTATACTCTGCTTTTTCCATTTGCTAATATCAAATCAAAGATAACCATTTTGAGAACTTGTCATCTTGCCTTGCGCGAGCGCAAATCCAGGCTCGTGCGGCATTACGCCCCCTGCAAAGAAGATAATTCGGGTGATTACGGGTCGGGGCATGACAAATTGGTATCAGAGCTCTAGGCTCAATTTTCTCAGGACGCTTGCTTTGTTTCAATTCCAAAAAGTTGCCCACCACCAATCGAATCACTCTTGACTCTACTCGATGCCGTACTGGATGTTCCATACAATAAGTCTAATACAAAGTCGGGAAATGTTGCCGCAAGTACTTCGAATTTACATGATGTTGCGGAGAAAGTCGTAAAATATTTCGTTGCATTGAATGCAACGAGCCGTGACATGTTAGTTGCTGTAAGTGCAACAAATTATGAAATACGATTTGAGATATTTTTGTTGCAATATAATATGTTGAATGAGAAATGAAACGATGCATGAAGTGCAATGGGTTGTGAATATTGGTTGCACCAATGCGGAAACTTAAATAATGCGTTAAAGGAAGTGCAACGAGTTGTTTGTGAATGTGCGTTGCAATGAAAGTGATAAGTCAATATCGAATGTTTTGAACGGATTTGAGCATTGACTTTGAATATCGGGAGTAAATTATTGCACGAGGTGCAACAGATGTCGAAAATAAATTTTTGCACAATGTACAATGAATGTCGGAAATGAGTCATTATACGATGTGCAATACATGTCGGAAGTAAATTGTTGCACATGACGTAATGCTTGTCAAAGTAATCGATGCACGAAGTGCAACAGATATTGGAAATAAATCGTTGCATGCTGTGCAACGGGTGGAACTGAAATCATAAATCGATAAAAACGAATCGTTCGGCAGTGCACCGAACTTAAACTTGTATTGGCGAATATATACATTGGTCGAATGGTGACGAATTTTTATTAATCAAAAATTACGGTTGTGATGCACGATCACTGCGTAAGTCGTGAGTCGGAATAAAATATTGGTTCATACCGAGTATGACGCGAGGGAAATAACTTAATTTTCGAGTGGTACATGCCATACCACATATGCGATGAATGGCTCGATTCTGAGTGGTATATGCTATACCACATGTGCGATGGATTGCATCAACATATTATAAGAATTACGGAAGGTTTATCCGGAACGGATGGCAGAGTACCGAGACAAGATTGAAAATTTGTATAACGGTATGTTGATGCAAGTGTTCTCTGAAAATTGGTTGGAGCGATAGGGCGGGTACTCATATCAATGAATGATACATTGGACGAAAAATTTATAAGTCAGTCGAACGATCGAGACTAGCGAAACAATTATGCCTTGAAGCAATAATCCGATCGACGAGAAAGGAAAACTTGAACTTACAAACAAGTCGCACGACTTGCGATCTTGATAGAAATGTTGGACGAGGCGAATTATAATCGAATCACACGGCTTGCAATCTCGACAAAAATGTTAGAATACACGAATGGTAGTCGAATCGTACGACTTGCGATCTCGATAGAAATGTTAGCCGATGCAAAATGTAATCGAATCGTACGACTTGCAACTTCGATGAAAACATTGGTTGATTCGGATAGCCGCGCCTAAGAAAGATAGTAGGTTATGTCGAGACGAGACTCACTGGGAGCATGATGAAATCATATGAAACTTAGAAGGCACGATTGCATGACTCGAGGGCACGACGTCGGAAAATCGGTAACTTGGTTACGCGATCGAAGTATAACAGAATACAACGAATCAAGAAATGATTCGAGATGTACGAAAATGTTTGTGAAGAACTTGGACGTATGCAATGCAAGTTGTCGATGTTGAAACAGATTCAAAGTTGACCCTTACACTATCAAAATTGATACGACATATCGAGATCAATACGTAAGGAAACGTAAGCACGATGTGAGAATACAAAATAGAGTGTGCCTCGTGCTATCAAAATTTTTATAAATAATAATACAAAAATGAACGAACTGGTTGATCATGAACTTTGTGATTAATCAAGACGAGACTATAAGTCATCGACGATCATCGATGCGTATATCATCTCGTGTGTCGACCGCAAATAAGATAGACTCGAACTCAATACGAGTAGATGCTTCGTAAATTATAGAATCATCAATGGCAGTGTATGACCTTACTCGGAGGATAGTTGCGCATCAGTTGCGCCGATAGAAATGGTTTTGTCCGAAATTTGGGTAGTCGCATAGAAATTGTCGGAAAGTAATTTGGCTCCGAAATAAGATATAGCATGGTTCGTAGTAAACTGTCATTCGTTAATGATCCACAATTATCGAGCGTAGCTTCGGGGCAGCTGACCCTAGAAGACTTGACCGCCAAATCAAATTGAATATTGCAAACCGTAAGATGACCCATGTGATATCGCATATGAAATTGCATTGATAACAAATTAATGTGGTGCATGTTGATGATAAGTCTAGGCGATTTTGAGAATTGTGTTATGCACGAGTATAAGTGGTAAGAGAATGACTTACGAGTTATGTCGTTCGATTTGGATTCACCTTGTAATTAAGCTTGCGTGAATCGAACTTATATTCGATGTTGCGAGACGGATAAGTTGGAAATTTGGCTAGTGAATTCCTATTCGTTAGAAAATCGAACGTAAGATGCATCGTAGAGACTTTGAGTCAAAGCGATTGTTGCCTTGAGCACCATCGCCTCGATATAAAATTTTGTGTCAGATAGATTGTGGCCTTTGTGCAATGTCAATTTAAAGTTAAGTCAGAAGAATTTAAGCACGATGTCTAGGTAAGTAACCTAGCGGGCGTAGTCCTGAATGTTGATGCATTTGCAAGTCAACAAAGGAAATTGTATCGAGATAAGTTGCATAGCCAGACTTCGAAAATAGTTGGGTGGCGACTTCGAACGTAAGGCGTTACGAAGGATTGTTGCGATCGGATGTGCGACGGCTCGACGCAACGTATAGGATTGATAGTCCATATGAAACATACAAAACGAAAAATATAATTTTGAATTGCGTTGCGTGCAGTGACTTTATTGAATGAATCACATATGTATCGAATATACGTATGCGATAAAATTCCAAAAACAGTCGCTAAAGATAAGTCCGATCGAGAGTACGAGATGGCAAGCATAGGATTGAAAATTTGCCTGTTTAGCTTTGTTTAAATTTGCTACCACTGGACTTGGTCGAAATACGTATATCTTTGGGACGCCTTGAATATATGTACGGATCCAAATCGAGTTGTATACAAAATTCAAATCGAGCTGCAGGAAAGACTTTGAAATGTTAATAAAAAGCTTGCAAGATAGTGTGAAGCTGAACAACATTGGTGGGACGAGATCGTGAAACGATCTATAAAATACTTAATCATAGTGTTAGTTTTGGTTTGAGGACGAACCTTGTTTTGAGTGGTATATTCTGTAATGCCCCGCTCCGTATGGCATATTACGCTGAGACGTTGACTCAAAGAGTCGTGTTGACTGAATGAAATGTATCGATGCGAATCGATACGAGAGTTACGTTGTACCAAGAAATGCATCAAACTAAGTCGATGCGAAGAGTTGTATTATCCCAAAGAAATGCATCGAGTTGAATCGATGTGAAGTACTGCATTTCCTCGAAGGATAAGTGCGTTGAGTTGGTTCGCTAAGAAATCGAATCCACCCAAGGCGTATGTCCGAATCGATGCAAGTTTTAATTTTAGTTGGTTTTATGTGCAGGCTATTCGTTTACGCTAAAATATTAGAGGTCGACATTTTGTCTCATTTGTAACGGGTCCGCAAAACCCAAATCACCGCCTCGCAACGGGCTGGAACTTGGGCACGGTAGGCCAGAATCGATCGAGTAGTTCAATAAAACAAGAAGTGCTCGAATGGCTAAGTCAGAAGATTTGTCCATGCAACAAAGATATGAAATCGAGTCGTATCGGTTCGGCAAACAACAAGGCGTATCGACTTAAGGTGGGAGGACTGACTCTTCTTTTTACTCCTTCATGCCTAAGTAAGAATGTATCATTTTATGCTAAGTTAACCTATCGATGCCCCAGGCATGGTCCGATCAAAAGATAAATCATAGTGTATGTCGAACATTAGTTAGCACAATTGAAATAAAATGTATATCAAATGCATGAGTCGCGATGGAACATTGGATACCGTAAAGGCGTGCGCCTTGGTGCGCAAGCCATAAGAACATGGAATAACAGTATTTGGCGAGTGCCTTCGTGCACGAGCCATTCCGTGCCTTCGTGCATGAGTTAGAAAGGCTAGCATATTGAAAGACAATATAGGCGAGTGTCCTAGTGCACGATCCATGAACATTGAACACTAAGACATAGAACATGGAAATACGGCTTCGATGCGCGCATCAAGTGCACGATGCGAAGGAAAAGATGATAAATGTGTCGAAACGTGCTTACGTACACGAGATCATAAAAGATGGCTTCGTTGCGAAAGAGTACAGTTGTGGCATGAATGTGACGAAACTGTCAGATATAACATGATGCCTCAAAAAGTGTTCGAGACTTTCGGGTCGTTTGGTTGACGAACATTGAGTTGAGGCATGATGCCATTGAACATTGAAACGAAGTATGAAATGTGAAAACAGAGAAAGTTAATAGGAGAAATACGAGATGATAAAGTCTGAGTCTCGGACTCAAGTCTATGTTTGGTTGTTTGAATAATAGTGCGTTGCATGGTCGAATGGACTTGAGTAAACGATGAGATAATCTCCCATGCACGGGAATATTCTCTTCGAACGGGTGCGCTGGGGCACCGGGACCGTTCGGCCTAGGAGGGATATAATCTTTGAGGGGCGCACATCTGTAAGACGATTAGCGACCGCTTAGCGAGATGTTAAAAGCCGTAAATAATGGTATACAACGGAAGGTCTCCGTAATTGGGATAGCAACCCACTATGAGAGGCGTCGGGCTATCCAATTTGAGAAAAGAAAAGAAAGAAAGAAAAGAAAGAAAAGAAAAAAGAGAAAGAAAAGAAAGAGAGAAAATAAAAAATGAAAGAATGTATAGAAAAGGAGAAACACCTTTAGTCCATTCTGGCGCGGATACGCCAACAACCTTCATATAGTTAAGGAACAATGGGTTGAAAGTACAGGCACGTACGTGTCCTGCACATATAGATCCTGCATTGAGAGCATTTATAACATGACAAGGAAGGAATTAGGCGTATTCACCTTGCGTCGGTGCAAGGGCGAGTGCGTCTATGTTGGTAAGAAGTTGCGCCACGAAACAAATACGAGATTGCTTGCCTCCTTGCCTATTCAATTCGAATAACATGTTTGCCATGATAACATACTTTACGCTTTTGAATATGCCATGAAATTTACCCTAAGGAGAATATAGCAAGATGATAAGCTAAGTTGCATGATTCAAAATAAATACTAAATGTTGGTTTAGAAAGTGGGTCTTTTCATCAGTACATGTGAGGACGAACGTACTGATCCCCCACCAGCTTTCATGCAGGGTGCAGGGAATGGATTGCTCGTGGCGAAGCTTCGCTTGATCGCGTAGAGGCATAGAATGTTGTAGCGTTTGAAGCGTGTGATCACATTGACGCTCGTACTTCCAACAGGATTGATGCGGCCGAGATATAGAAGGCATGATATATGGAACGGTGAAATTGTTTGTGGGCAAGAGAGAACTTGCGTGTCGTAGCCAATCTGGCAAATTCAGTTGGGCTATTGAAAGCCTTTGTAATCTCGGTTTATTATCAATAAAGAGAATTGTTTCGTATACTCCGTTTTCTTTCGTTTGCTAATATCAAATCAACGATAACCATTTTGAGAACTTGTCATATTGCCTTGCACGAGCATAACTCCAGGCTCGTACGACATCACGCCCCTGCGAGGAAGATAATTCAGGTATTTTTGGGTCGGGGCGTGACAATATCTGGCCTCCGCATAATACGCCTCGTAGTCATCGCTACAATCCCACATCTCCACCATCAGATATCGTTTGGTTTTACCGATAACATGACATTGCCACTCAATGAAGAAATATGAACCCCAAGGTTAATCTGGTGGGACATAGTTTAATGGTTTCGTCCCTTTGAAGCAGTCCTTAAATTCAATGTCATTGGTATAGTTTGTACGTAGCCAAACTAACGAAGCACTCTGTCTGGCATGTGAGCCTCCTCAATTTTATGACAAGCTATCAGACCTTGAAATAGTACATCTGCTTGCAGTGGACGAGTAGTATTTTGCAGATCCCGATATGGATGCCAAATAATCTACATCATAGTATAAGTAATCATTACTTAAGAAGTTACTAATTAATACGAAACACTAGAGTGAATAATAAGTAAATGCTAGTTTAAGTTAATATTGTTTCACCTCCTTTGCCTCCATATCTTTTAGTGCGATACGTAGGGTAGCCAACATATGTGGATGTTTGCTATCTATCTTAGCCGGCTTCCACTTACACATTCTAGGCACCTGCTCATCATAATCTCTACTAAGAGTAGCCCTCTTTAGCATCGAAAAATGCTCGTATATCCATGCATGTACATGTATTGTAGAATAATATCATATTAATCTACCTAATTTTATATTCCCTATAAAGAAAGTACGATTTTATTTGCTTACATGGAGCAGAGGTTGACAACCAGCTATTATCTTTGACCCAACTCGAGATGCAGCACCAAGTTCACGGTAGAGATATGCTAGTATACCGCTTCCAGAGGATATTTGATCCACAGTGTCTAAGTTCACAAAATTGCTTAGATATTTGGCATGTATCGAGGTTCCAGACTTGTCCGGAATGCCGATGGGCCCTATGATGAAATGCATGTATCCTTGGGCCACTACATCGTCATCATCATCATCGTCATCGTCATCGTCATCGTTATTATCATCATCATGATAATCATCATCATCATCATCATCATCAATGAGTGTATTCTTTAAAAAACTCAAAGGAACTCCGTACGACTTCTTAAAATCGGAGAGGGTGACAAAAGTCTCAGCCTCAACCCTAAGAGAATTGGCGACCAATTCCACCATCTCATCATACATCTCAAAGTCGGCCTCATAATAATCCATCATCATTTGACGACCATCAACTCTAAGTCCCAAAATGTGGTGGACGTCATCAAGGGTGATCATCATCTCCCCGGGTTCGAGATAGAAATTGTTGGTTTCTGGATGCCATTGCTCCACAAACACAGAAATCAGTGCGCAATCCAAGATCTTAAACGAGTATTATACCAAATTTTACAGCCCGGTGGAGGTGATTTTGGCCTTCACACTTTCTTTTAAATCATAAAACTTCCATGTACTGCACATCTTTGCGTAGTTAATGACCCTCAAAAGATGCGAGCTATTATGAAAATAAAACAAGATAAAGAAAGTATAAATAAAAAATATAACTATTAATTTCAAAAGTAAATTTATATTTAAGGTAATGAACTTACCGGATCCTTACATATTTGATAAGAAATACGGTTCTCGATTGACTTCAATAGAGAGCAACCAATTGGGTTCATTTGTTCCTCGGCTATATGAGACGGTTTGGAACTATCATCACCTCTTCTTTGAACGATGAGTACATCATCATCGAAAGATGAAGAATCAGGACAAGTCATCGGTTGCTTCGAACGAGTTATAACGTGTTTGGTCCCACTGTTCTAATATGAGAGGGTGCCTTTGGTTCTCTGGTCGTTGTTGGTTTCTCGAGAACTCTCCCAGCTTGACGTGCCTTGCACTTCGATGCGGTAGGAATGCCAAAAATTGTGGCTGTCCTAGATTGTACTTGTTGTACATGAGGACTGCCACTATTTCTAGCAGTCTTATCAGTTTCTAGGACTGCCAGAAACTTGGGCAGTGTTACGACTCGCACCCTGTTAGGGGCACGAGCACGTGGGTACATCCAGCCTACGCCGCAGTATCGACGGTAGAACGCTGTAAAGGTCATCTAGAATATATAGAATCTAAGACAAAATGATATAATCTGTCATCTCCGCACGGAGGAATATAACCACAACTCAATCACATAATTCTAAGGAAGATAAACACGATGATAAAGATAAAGATAAAGATGAGATAAATAGTCTGAAACAACGCTGAGTCGCAATCACAAGTTAAGAGACCAAGACATAAAACAATATCCCAAAATAAATACTACAAGTCTCAAAGTATCAACCTGGAATGTAAAAAGACAAAATCTAGGTGAACTAGGTCACTACTGGCGGTGCGTCCTCTACGAGCATCGGGTCCACAGGCTGGTCCTGGTCATAGTCTCCATCTATGCCAAACCCGTAGTAGGTTGGGCAATCTGCATCTAAATCCTCTGAAAAATAACGAGGATTATCCTGTTAGGATATGAGCAAGTACAAATACCAACAGCAGTTCCATGTGAATTGACAAATACTATAAGAGACAATCATAATGAAATACAAGATGGAATATCAAGACTGAAAGTAAAACAGTACAAGAGAACTGGATATCATGTCATGTGTGAGATATAAGATAAAATTGGAATATAAACAGTGGAAAGTAATCTGAGGTATGATGTAAACATAAAAATAAAGTGCCATGAGATATTAGAGCATTATGTGATCGGCTTGGGTCAAGATCAGGCTGTTCCATTTGACCGGCTATGCACAGGTAGTATAATAGTATAGGGATCAGGCCGGCCAAAATGAAAAGCTATGCACAAGTAGTATAAGGTCAGGCTACACCCTACGTGTGGTGAGGGTGGAGCTATGCACAAGTAATAAACAAGTAGGGGTATGATCACATAACCTCTAATAACTTTCCATCTCCGAGTAGTATAATGAATCCAGACATTGTAGAAGCATGGAAAATATCAGAATGATGGTCTATGCGGCTCGGAACAGGAGAACCCCATGCGTCTCATACAGGGGCAGTCCCATGCGGTTCGGAGAGACTCTCAGTCTCATGCGGCTCGGAGGAGGAGAATCCATGCGGCTTACATAGGGACAGTCCCATGCGGTTCAAAGAGTCTCCCAGCCTCATGCGGCTCAAAAGTACATACGGCTCACAAAAGACCAACAGAGATATGCGGCTCGATCAACACCATGTGTCCCCGTGGGATTCCTTCACACAGCTGGCCATCAAGTAATGGCCTTATTTAATGCTCTGTCGTGATTTGACAGCTGACGGGTTTGGCATAAAGTGCCATGATGGTCCTGTCGTAATGACAGGCTCTTCGAGAATAGGAGAAAATCTCTGACACGATCCAAGATTGCCACGTGGCTACTCCCATGCGGCTCAATTGAAGAACAGCTTCATGCGGCTGGCAGGAATCATCTTTCTGTGGCTCACCAAGAAACCATCCCATGCAGCTCGCAAGTACTATACCTATGCGGCTCACTGAGACGCTGTCTCATGCGGTTCATGGATATCATACGGCTCTGGCAGAGTCCACCATTAAGACACGTGGCAGAGATTCAATTGCCCCCATAACTTGACAGCCGGTAGCAGGGTGATTATGGGACGCGTGGTATTAAATCAATCAGAGATTTACCAGATCCCAATAACCATATTTAACGTTATCCTCATAATTAATGAGATCAGGGCATATCATTCGTGATCAAGCCAATGGGACACGTGGTGAGAGATCCAAGCTTGACACAACCAATCATGAAGATTTAAAGCAATCAGCATTAATCATTCACAGGATTCAATACTATCCACATTTATGGCCCAGATCCTTCACGCTTAAGACTAATGGTCCAGATTGATTAAACATCAGGCCGTCGCCACTTTGAGAATGGGCAATCATCCAAACCCTAATGATGCCCCCACTCCTATAAATAAGCAAGGTGCCATTCCCTTGCGAAAGAGATAGATAGAGAGACTCCCCTAATAATCAGAGAGAGAATACATAGAGAGAGAGAAGCCAGAAGAGTAATAGAGGGAGAGCAAGAAGAGCATTTCTTCATCAACGCCAACCATCTCGTCACAGGAGCCAAGGCTGCATACCGATCGTCCAAGGAGTAAGGCAGGGCTGCCGTCGCCTTCCCGAGCCTCTATCGTCACCCCCCAGAATCTAAAATAAACAATTGTACTTAGACTGCTGTACCTAGGTTTTCGTCCCTAGGCTTTCTTTGTACAAGCGAGTTTGTAACGTGAAGTAAAAGTTCGATCCTCCGATAATTGTTCTGTTCTTTTATATTTTATGGCAAACACGATGGCGACTCTACTGGGGACAAACTTCTCCACGGCTGAGGAGTTGGTGACGCAATCGGATGCAGCCAAGCTTGGCTCCACGCAACAGAAGATAGTCGCCCGGTTCGACCAACAGGCGTTCGAAAAAATGCTCTCCGACAAGAGCGCTGGCCCGGTCCAGAAGCAAGCCCGCACGAAGAAGGCCCGCAAGGAGTGGAGACCCCGATCCTTCATTCCTACTGAAGCTCTTGCAGAGATATCCTCTTTTGTTCAAAACGGCGAGCAAGACTCTCCTGCGGCCCTACTTCAGACCGCAGGCAACTCTGCTATCCCCAAGTCCGGCAGAAGAAAATACTATGATGCTGGACTTGCAGGGGCAAAGAGGAACTCTATGCGATCCGAGCCGCATAAGGGTGCTAGCCGCATGAAAAAAGCTCATGCGGCCACATCCGCTAGCCGCATGAAGAAAACTCATGCGGTCACATCTGTCAGCCGCATAGCTTATGCGGCTACAATTGCCAACCACATGGATGAAGCTTATGCGGTTACTGAAGTCAATCGCTTGCAGAAAACCCATGCGGCCACAATTTCCAACCGCATGCGGCCAGCCTGCACGATCGCGACTCCTACTATTCACACCAAAGCAACTCATCCGACAGCTAAAGACAGCCGCATGCAGACAGCCTGCACGGTTCCCAATCCTAGCCGCATGGCGGCTATTCTACGCTTCTCTCAATCAGTCTTCGACCGTCTCTCATGCGGTCCTGACCCTGATGATTCTCTGGATGATAAGCCAGACTCTGTGATATTCAACTTGGACTCTTCCTATTACGCACCCGCGAGTGCTAAAAGGAAGAAGTCTATGGCAGCACGGGCCCACCAAGCCCAGTCAGCTGCCCCAACCTCTGACTATCAGGGCGTCCCGCTAATTATTACGCGGGCCTCGGATGGGAAGTTGTACAGAACCACTCGAGTCTAGCCTCCGGCGGCAGACGGACAGAGAGGTTCACAAAAGTCTCCCAAAATCTCGGGAGCAAACAGGGTCGGTCCAGACCCGTCTGACTTGCGTGAGGCCATCCTCCACAAACGCAAGGAAAGAAAAGATGCATCGAGATGCAAAGAGTCCTCCCACGGACGTCACTGCACCCAAATCATCGTCAACTGCTGCTGCAATGACACAACAATGCGAGAGGACCGACAGTCTGTCTTTCAAAGACTGCAACAGCCATCTTCAGAAGACGAGGCACTACCCGTCGTCTCCTGCAACTCTGTTCGGAAAGTCCCCGTTGATAGAAGGGGGAAGAAGACAAATGTTTCCAGCCCGAAGACCTCAACCACTGCAACTAAAAGACTATCGTCTAAGCGGGTGCCCACCACCAAAGTTTTCCAAGGTACTCGCTCTAAGACGAAATCTGCTACAGTGGGAGGCCCGTCGTCCGTAATGCAGGGGGTTGCTGGGGCTGGGGGTAGCACCCCTCCGAGCCTCCACAACAATCCAATATTCCAAGAAGACGAGCCAGGGGAGATAACTCTCCCATCAGATACAGCCGAGGCTGGCATCCCCGAGGACGTCCACGACTCTCAAGATGAAGCAAGCTCTGAAGCCGGGGGTACTATTCCCTTCGAGTCCGAACCTGAAGAGAATATTCCCACATATCCCGATGACTTCTCGGTACATAGGTATGACTCGGAGGATACGTCCTCCACCGTCCCGTCCGTTTCTCATCATATAAGGACGGTGTTCATGACAGACAGAATCAAAGTGGTTCCAGTGATCGCCAGCGCATCGATACTCTGGAGGCCATACTACAGGCCTTGGTCAAGTCTGTAGATAAAATCAAGGCGGCTCTTCTAACTCTGCAAGGAGGAACACCTGGCCAAACAAGCACGGGTCCCGCGGTCAATGCGGACTCGAACTCAGCGGTACCGAACCCGTACAACAATCCTTCCGAAATAACAGCTCCCACCGCTGTAGATGATGCCAGGGAAGCAAGAAGAGAGGTCCAGGAGCTTCGAGCCCTGTTTCACGCCCGAAAAAACTCTTAAGACCTCAGAATACAGCAACCATACCCGGCTGCATGGAGGGATGTTCCCTTCCCACCAAGATATAAGTCGTTCAACATCAATCCCTATGATGGCAAGACCTCAGCGAGTCGGTACATCACTTACTTCGAGGTCACCATGGACCATCTGCCCCACGATGATGCTATTCTCACCCGATTATTCGTCGGGGCATTGGAGGGAGTCGCTTTCGACTGGTATCGCAATCTGCCGGACAACTGTATCCACTCCTTCGCCAGCTTCAAGCGCCTGTTCTTGGAGAGATTCTACGAAGTAGGACAGGATGTCACCATGTCCACCCTCATGGATGTCGTCCAAGGGAAGAAGGAGCTGACAAGGAACTACATTGAGCGGTTCTGCCAAACCGCCATGAAGCTGCCCTCCGGAAATCAAGATTCCTCTTTAATTGAAATTTGCCAAAAAAGACTGCTTCCAACGATCAGTCTCTGGATTGGCGAAAGTCAATTCAAAGATTGGAAGACGTTCATCATCAGCGCCACAAGCGCCGAAGAACGATTGAAGAAGGCTCGCCAACTGGGATTGCACATCTCGGAAGGAGAAAATAAGGGCAAGCGTCCCAACAACGATAATGGGGGTAGCCCCTCCAACAATCGGGATAGCAAAGGAAAGCATGCTATGGTGGCCGATACAGCATAAAAACCTGAGCTGAAGCCAGCAGACAAACAATGGCCGCAAATCACTTACTCCTTCGATGACGGTCACGTCAAGCCCATCTTGGACATGCTCATACAAGGGGACAGAATTTAGCTTCCTCCACCAAGACAGGAACCGCGGCCGGTAGAGATGGAGAATCCAAAGTACTGCCATTATCATCGCTATGTCCATCATGCTACATACGATTGCTACCAGCTGAAATAGTACATCCAAAACCTCATCGATTTAAACGCTCTGGCCATCGATTTCGAAGAGGTAACCGTAGCGGCCAATATGGTGTCCGTACAATTCGGCAGCTTCCCTCCGACGGAGACTCAAGACGGGGTGATCCTCGTCCCTCTAGCGACAATGGAGATTACCAATCTTCCACCTCCCCGAGATCAGGCTGCCGGTCTAGTACCCCTCACCACAATATGAGGGGAGGTCATGTGGATCCATCCAGACCTGGTATCAGAAGTGACTCGGCCCACACCATCTTCCCCCGACAAGAAGAAAAGTAGAAAAGTCAGGACCTGCCATGCAACCTCGGCAGACAACGAGGAAGCTACAGCCGTCGTCACACGATCCGGAGCACAATCCCAACCTGTGGTTGACAATCCAGCTGAAAATCATCAACCTACTACAACTGATGCTCCGGGACCGGCTCAGCCTTCGACGACCGACAAGCCTAGGCCGAGGGAGACTCGCTTCGACAAATCCCTCTGAAAAGAGGCAGTCCAAGGGCTAGAGAGGCCCTACAACTTTGACATCTTAGCGCAATTAGCTAACACACCGGCCAAGTTGTCACTGTACGAACTCCTAAGGCTCTCCAAGGACGTTCGTATTGCATTAAGCGAAGCACTCCAAAATGTCGATGTCTATCTGGCTCAATCCAACCTCACCGGGGAGGACTCACCCGTGGATCTCCAAGACAGTGCTTGCACGGGAGCAATGCCCAACATCGTCTTCACTCCACAGGACATGCTCATCAAAACCAACCTACACGATCACCCGCTATACTACACGGGATACATCGGCGACGTGAAGGTGGATCGGATGCACATAGATCCTGGCTCTTCCATAAGCATTATTCCGAAGGATCTGCTACATCATCAATGCATCCCAATGCATCGCCTGACACCTACAAGCACCGCCATCAGCGGTTTCAATTCGGGCAGGAGCTACCCTATTGGGAAGATTCGTCTGAAGTATCAAATTGGCGACCTCCAATCCGAAGTCACCTGCTACGTCATAGATGCAGACACTTCTTACAACATCCTCTTAGGGCGCCCATGGATACACGATTATATGATCGTGCCTTCCACGCTGCACCAGTGCTTCAAATATGTCGACAAACACGGCTTCGTGAAGACGGAATTTGCTGACATCGATCCCTTCAAAGGGGTCGAATCTTACTACTCGGACTCCTGCCTATACGAAAAATCGAAGAGGCACCTTGATGAAGGAAATGTACAAGCTAGTACCGAGACAGCCACAGGATCAGAAGAGCCTCTGACGATCAACCTCCAAGCTCGCAAACCGGACAGGTCCGCACCCCTTACTGCCACTCTACGGAGGGACGCGATCAGCCTCTCGGCGCAGGAAGAGCAGATGATAATCCGGCTGCCAAGGTCCGACCAAGTGCCGAGACCCACAATAGGGCCACTAACAATCAGACTGCCGAGAGTCGGTCAACCCCAAACGGAGAAGCTCAATCCCTCCGATAGGCCACTGACGATACGCCTTCCCAAGAAGGGTCGTCACCCCGATGCAAGGTCTGACATCTCTAGCGAGCCAGCCACTCCTCGCTCCACATCAAGTGCCAAACTGGGGGTCGCTAGTCTACCAACAACTCCACGCTCTGCTCCATCAGCGGAACCTCTGACAATCAAGCTGCCTAGGGCATCCTCTCAGTCTTCATTTACACAGGGGGTAGCCGAAGAGGAACCGGAGCTAGCCAAGTATGTGGCTGCCCACACTGATGTTCCCTCCGCTGATGATGTAATCCCCCTAGAAAAGATACCTTACTTCATCAATAAAGGGTTATCTTTGAACTACACCGAGCTCAATAAGCTATGTACAATGTATGCTATGGAACACGGTATAGGCACTCGCCTACACACACAAGTGACAAAGGTGTACACCGTAATCCAACTTACTCCAGTAGAAGACACTTACCGAATAATTGAGGGAGGGGACCATCCAATCATCTTCGGCCGGAAGGACGACCCGCATCCCTTCACCATAGAGGAAGCCGACCTCGGGTCAGATGCTGGGAGACTGCCTCTATATCTCTATAGCCCTCAATCCAAATATCTCATGCAGAAATAGGGGTATGATCTGGAGACGACGCCAGGTTTGAACTACGGCACTGGGCGACGATTACCTTGGAAGCCGCCAGTCCCGGCGGGTAAACCACGAGACTACTATAGTAAAACTCGATGCGGGTTGAGGTATATAACGCCTACTACGACCCCTGAGAGTTTAGATGAAGAATGCGACTGGCAGTCACATTCAACCGGGTCACCAACTTCGAACTCGGATACCAGCATCGGAGATGTGTTCAGACAAGTCATGACAGTCAACATGGCATTCGCCGACGCTTACGAAGAAGACGAAGACATCTCCGAAATCCTCGAGCTAGAGCCGTGGGCCCAGCAATTGGACGCACAATGGGAAAAGCAGTTCAAACAGAGAGAACCTCCTACTGAAGATGAGGTCATACAAGTGGATCTCGGCAGCGAATCTTCTCCAAAACCGATCTTCGTCAGTAAAAGCCTAGCAGACGAAGAGCAGGAGTCGCTGCTAGAACTTGTCAGAGAATACATTGATGTATTCGCCTGGAGCTATGAAGACATGCCAGGGTTAAATCCCGACATTGCTTTTCACAAACTCAACATTCGACCGGATGCGAAGCCAGTCAAACAACAACAGCGACGCTTCCGCCCGGGCATCATGGACGCGATCGAAGCCAAAGTCAACAAACTGATAGCCAGCGGTTTCATTCGTGAGGAACAACATACCGATTGGGTCGCCAATATAGTGCCCATCCTCAAAAAGAATGGGAAGATTCGAATCTGCATCGACTTCCACAATCTGAACGAGGCATGCCCCAAAGATGAGTTCCCCCTCCCTATCACGGACATCATGATTGACAATACCTGTGGTTTTGAACGTATGTCATTCATGAATGGCTTTTCGGGGTACAACCAAATCAAGATGTCTCTTGACGACGAAAAGCATACATCATTCCGAACACCGATTGGCACATACTGCTACACAGTTATGCCTTTCGGTTTAAAGAATGCTGGCGCCACATATCAAAGAGCCATGAGCATCATCTTCAGAGACCACTTACGCAAGACAGTGGAGTGCTATGTTGACGATATAGCCGTTAAGAGTCGCTGCAAGGGAGACCATTTGCAGGATCTAAGGACGGTATTCGACCTAATACGAGCGCATAATTTGAAAATGAACCCTACGAAGTCCTTTCTGGGCGTATCCAGCGGGAAGTTCTTGGGCTTTATCATCACTGCACAAGGTATCCATGTAGACCCTGAGAAGACGAAAGCAATCATGGAGATGGGTCCCCCGAGAAATCTTCGCAAAATTAGAGACCTCCAAGGGAGGCTAGCTTACATCAGGAGGTTCATTTCTAACCTCTCCGGGCGATGCCGACCGTTCAAGCACCTCATGAAGAAAGGAGTCTCATTCGTGTGGGACGAGGAATGTCAGCATGCCTTCGACAGCATCAAAGAATATTTGTCAAATCCTCCAGTCTTGATGGCCCCGGTTCCTGGAAAACCATTTCTGCTCTATGTACGAGCAATGGAACACTCTCTCAGGGCTCTGCTGGCACAAAACAATGACGCAGGCCATGAGCAAGCCATATATTACCTCAGCCGAATGATGATTGGGCCAGAGCACCGATACACCGCTGTGGAGAAGGAATGCCTTGCCCTGGTGTTCGCCATTCAGAAAATACGACACTATGTCACCGGACAAACGATACATGTGATCTCATGAGTCAACCCTCTCAGGGTCCTCATGACTAAACCAGGGGCACTCAGCTCTCGCTTCGCTACATGGGCAATGTTGTTGTCCCCCTATCATATAGTCTTCATCCCGCAGAAGGCTGTCAAAGGTCAAGCCCTGGCAGACTTCTTGGCAGCCCACCCAGGATCGAAGTCATCCAGGATATATGAAGAGATCCCAGACGAGGTCGCCGACTCGAATGCAACCTCTCACGATGATATATGGCGAATGTTCTTCGACGGTGCTTCGAGGACCGGACCTAAAGGCAATATAGTCGTCGGAGTCGGGGTAGTGCTGGTCTCCCCTTCCGGATTAGTGATTAACCGTGCTTATTCCCTCACAGAGCCCTGCTCTAACAATGTGGCCGAGTACAATACTCTGGTCATTAGCCTCCAACTTGCAAGAGAGCTGGAGGTAGAATACCTTGAAGCATACGACGATTCCCAACTAATCGTCAATCAGATCCGGGGCTCATAGAGGTCCGCCACGAAGACATGATCCCTTATCACCAAATAGCGATTGACATCATCTCATCGTTCGAGGGGTTCTTCATCGAACATGTCCCCAGACTCCAAAATATCGAAGCTGATGCCCTAGCTGGTCTTGTCGCTTCCCTAGCAGTTCTGAATTATGATCGCCAATCAGTGGATATGATAGGCCACGAACTGGTCTGTCCCAAGAACAATGTGCAATTCATGGCGAGTTATTTCGCCCGAACGATCAATGATGCCCCAGATTGGAGACAACCATTCATCGACTTCGTCGTCTACGACATCCTGCCCGAGAACCCAAAGGAAGCCACTTCCATCAGACGACATTCTCTCAGATTCTTCTACGATACAGAGACGAAAATATTGTATCGCCGCTCCTATGATGGATTACTGCTTCGGTGTCTGTCAAACGCAGAAGCCAAAGAAGCCGTACGAGAAGCTCACGACGGTGTCTGCGGGGCCCACCAACCCGGTCCTAAATTGCAAGACCGTCTTCGACGAATGGGCTACTATTGGTCCACGATGGTGGCAGATGCGATAGATTATGCTAGAAAATGCAAAGCCTGCCAAGTCCACACGGACTTTATTCACCAACCATCCGAGTTTCTACATCCGACAGTGGCGTCCTGGCCATTCGAAGCATGGGGAATGGATATCATTGGTCCAATCACCCCACCTTTCTCCCGAGGACATCGCTTCATACTTGCGATCACTGATTACTTCTCCAAATGGGCGGAAGCTGTCCCACTCGCAGAAGTTAAGACTTCAAACGTGATCAGCTTCCTTAAGCATCACGTCATCTACCGCTTTGGACTGCCCCGAAGGATCATCCATGATAATGGTCCGCAGTTTGCAAGCCACGCATTCTATCGGTTTTGCGATAAGCACCGTATTTAGAATGTCGCTTCGACACCATATAACCCGGCAGCAAATGGGTTGGCAGAGGCATTCAACAGAACAATCATCAAACTCCTCAAGAAGTTTGTCTCCTCCAACAAATACGACTGGAACGAGAAGCTCGGTGAATGCTTATGGGCTTATCGCACCACAGTTCGAACAGCCACCAGGAATACACCATTCTCCCTGGTGTACGGGAGTGAGGCAGTCCTCCCATTGGAGACTCAGATCCCTTCACTACGCATCGTACTCACACATCAATTGACGACAGACGAAAACCACCATCGCCGGCTACAGGAATTGGAGGCACTAGATGAAAAGCGCCTCTTGCCTCAGTAACGAATTGAGCTATACCAAGCATGCATCTCTGGAGCCTTCAACAAGAAGGTCAAAATCAGAACATTCCAGGTGGGCGATCTCGTTCTGGCAGTCCGGAGGCCGATGGTCTTGACTCATAAGATCGCCGGCAAATTCCAGCCAAAGTGGGAAGGCCCATTTATCATTGAGGCAGTATTCTCCAACGGTATTTACCGCCTCGCAAAACAAAACGGAGACTTGCTCATGTTGCCCGTCAACGGCAAGTTCCTGAAAAAATATTATGTCTAAACGACATTCTCTCCAGATCATCGAGTCATGTACCCGCTGGTGCCTCTGAACTCCCATTCCGGTCACTCTTTCATATAGTAAGTCACGTATAATTATACCTCTGAACTTTCTTCCTGGAAGAGATCCTCCCTCATAATCCACTACCCGCACTCCCAGTGCACAAAAAGGGTAATTGATCCACAAATTTTCGAAACGGCCATGTCTTTATTACCTCTGAGTCGTTTTCACTTCCACTAAAAACAAACCGCCCCCTCGTATAGAACTTCCACGTTCTCCTACCTCTGAGTCGTTCTATGTACCCCCTCTTCATTGAGCCCACTCCTGCCATGTCCTTATTACCTCTGAGTGGGAAGGCTCCGTCGAAGAAACCTTCATGCTTGCCATGTCCCCATTACCTCTGAGTAAGTATGTCAGTTCCCTTTCAACCTATTATCTGTACCCACAACCGGAGTATGACAAGGATAATAGGTCCACAAATGTCCTCTGTTGACCACAAATGTCCTCTGTTGACCACAAATGTCCTCTGTTGACCACAAACGTCCTTTGTTGACCATAAATGTCCTCTGTTGACCACAAATGTCCTCAGTCGACCACAGATGCTGTACTGGATCTCCAGTACGCGCCCATCCCTTTCCTATCATGCTTGAGAGCCCAGCTGCTCCTTGGCATTCTCCTGAATACCAAAAACTTCTATAGCTGTCGTATCGCGAAGTTGTTCTAGGTATTCCTCTCCAAAAGTTGTTACTCGTACCTAAAACTAAGGTACGCCCAGGGTGACAGGTCCACAAATAATCCCCCAGCAGGTCCAAATCCACGAACACCACAAGTACAAAAAAAGAGTAGATGAGTTGAAGCATGCTCATTTATTCAAAATTCAAAGTACTACATCATTTGGGATCTCATCCCTTACAAAATAAAGACAAAAAGAAAAGAAAAAAGAGACAACAAAAGAAGACAGAAGACTGATCACTGCTCCGGGGCACATAACGCCATGAGACGGTCCGTCAGCAAGGCAACCGACCGCTCAAGCCTCTGTTTAGCTCGACGCTCCGTCTCCTGGCTCAGCATCATCGCGTCCTCCAGTTGAGCATGGGCTTGTCAGTTATCCTCGAATTTCTTAAAGGCCCGCTCCAGGTTAACAGAAGATCGGGAAACCTTCTCGGCCTCCCGAACAATTGACTCCTGTTCCGCATCAGCAGCGTTCAGCTCTGATTCTAGGAAGGCCAGCTCCTGCTGAAGTACGAGAATCCGCTCCTTCGTGTCAGCTATTCCACGAGAAGCAGCCTCTTCCCGAGTCCTACAAGCTTGACTTCGACGACCCAGCCTGTCATACGAAGCAGAAAGCTTGTCAAGGTCCCCCTTCACAACTGGCCTAGTAGTATCTCGAGTGAGCTTTATCTTGTCCCGAGCAGCAATAAGGAAGCCCCGTTCCCGTTCAATCGCAGTAGGCAAGTCAGCCTGCCGTACCATCAGCAATTGGGTCACAAGCTGATCAGCCTCTGCCAACTTAGGCTCCAGGAGCGCAGCCAACCCCGCCCCGCCAGGAAGAGCCTTCAAAGTTTCAATCTGACCCCGGACGCACCGCAGGGACAGAGTAAAAGGGATCCCCCGTTCTATGGCAGCATCTATGCCCCTCTTTAAGTAGCGATAGAAGCTGTCAACCACATCCTGCGATACCTCGTCCAGAGCCTCCGAAGAAGCCGGCGTCAACGGGAGTGTAGCTGGCAACACTGAAGAGGACGCAACAGAATCGGCCACCCCTGCCACGAAGGAAGCAAACTCCGTGCGGAAGGACGCCTGAACAGCAACCAACTCCTCCTCAGCAGCCCGCAATACTCGGCAGGGTCGAGAAGTCAGTCTCCGAAGCCGTATAAGCAGCAGAGGATGAGGCAGAGACCATCGCCAGCTCCATTCCCATCTGCCAGGAGCTGGCAGGAGACCCCTCGGCATGAGTCGGTAAAGGAGAAGAAACGCTCCTTTCCCCCAGATCACGGCAGGCCGAGCCTTCCTTAAGAACATCCGCTGTGGGAGGCAAAGGGTCAGGACCTGTAGGGCCAAGACAACCATGAATCGATTTGACCCGGAGGATATATTGATAGAGCAAATAAGCCCCCTCGCTAGTCAATATTTGGCTTATCTTACCAGCAAAAGAGTGTGAAGGCTGAGGTTCGCCTACAACCACCGCAGCCTCTTCACCAACAGTCTCCGAGTCAGGTATAATAGACTCCTCCGCCCCTGCACCCTCGGGAGGGGATGCAATGAGATCGGCATCGCCTTGCTGAAGTTCAGCGATCTCGGAGACAGGCCCGAGGAAACCTTCGTCACCCCGGGCCGAGGCCTCAGCAACCTGGGAGCTTCCAGCCGCCGCTGAGAGAGCCCCCGCAGAAAGGACCGCGGCACACATGTCGCTAATCAAAGCAGCAAGGGTCGGATCAACTCCAGGGGCAGCAGACGGTTCAGGAGAGCCTGGTTCGTCAGACGCCTACAAAGAAAAAATGGTCAGGTCATATCTCCAAGAGAAAAGAAAGCCACAACAAGGAGATAGCTCCGACATAGTCGTACCTTCGGAGCAGCGTCATCATCCTCACCCCTCTCCGTAATAAGTAGCCTACGAGGTCCGACCGCAGCTCTCTTCACGAAAAAAGCTACTCCTCTGCCAGTAGACTCACGCCTGCCTCGCTTATGCGAGGAAGCAGGCACGGCAGGTGGTAGTTCTACCCGCACCACCTCCGATACAGGTGGCAACTGATCTACCGCCTCATCTAATACGACCGACGGTTGATCCGTCATTATCTCATCCGCCATGATGGGTGGCTGACCCGCTGCTGCTTTGCCACCAGAAGAGAGAGAGTCCTCGTCGTCCCGCTCGTTGTCTTCCTCAATTGTGTTAAAGGACTCGAAATCGGGCATAGGAACTCTATTCGCCCCTTTCTGCTTTGCCCTCGACACCGTAGCCTTCTCCGCCAGACGAGTGCCCACGATGAAGCTAGTCCTCGGGTCAAAATTGAGAGGAGGCTGATTTGCCGTAACATGATATAAGGCCGCCATATGCAAGATTTCCCCTATCACGTTTGCTGCAGGAACCGAGAAGCTAGTTCGAGTATGACAAGTGTCATAGTAGCTCCATGCCCTAATACCATCGAGAATGCTACCCTCAAATCCCAGGCAGGAACTGGGATGCCCAAGGAATAGTTGACTGTACCCAAATTGACGGGCAAACCTACTGGGCAAGTAGGGCTCCAAGTACACAGTATTGCGATTGTGATAAACTAAATATGCTGGGCGAATGTTACGCAGCCAGAAACGCATCTTCTCAGGTAAGAAATGAGGAGGTCCAACACCATCGACATGAATACTCCTCACTTCCTGGTCGGTAAAACGGGGAACGGACACGAAAAAATCATATCCGTCCATCCTCGCTAGCATCCTCCGACACGCCGGCATGGTACTATATTCCCAAGGCTGATGGTGATACCTGAAAAGAAAAGCGTCATCGTCCGTAACGCTATCTCCCGTCCCAGGCCTCATCAAAGACTGATAATGCAACAACAGCCATCCCAGCAAGTAATGATAAGGCAGCTCTATACGTTCAAAGTCCATCGCCACGTCACGAGCGATGACCTTGGACGAGAAGGCGCAGAGACCATGCTGAATGCTGCACACCATAGCAGGAAGAAGAGCCAGCCTGACCCCAAAGGCCAACTTCACGACGGAAAGAATGAAGTGGCGGCCAATCCTCTCAATAGCACCTGCCCCTCCTGAGACCACACAATTGCGCAGCCATACCATAAAAAACCCTGCCAAGAGTGCCTTCTCTGACACCCGTCGAGTACTATAATAAAAATAGCTGAAGGAGTCAATCTGGCTCCCAAATTTGTCACCCTTATACTTTGACCTCCTAGCAGTCGACACCAAGTCTTCTACTTCCCTAGGAGTTTGACGATCTCGGGAAGTAACTCGGCCAGCAGTACTGAATTTGAAAAGATATGAGACCCAAGAGTTGGTATGGGGAGCGTCCCCTTCCGAGCTATCATTTTTCTGGATAGCCGTTCGGTGACAGGTGCTATGATGACACAACAGTTCTTGATACACAGTGACAAAGCCTGGGAATCGTCGATCTAAATCCTGGAACTCCTCATTCGTCAGAGTGTACGCTTCGAAGGGCTCGTCTCCCCAGGGGAGCTTGGAGACAGCATACATCTCATGAAGAGCGAGCCCCAACTCCCCTACAGGTGTGAAGAAAGTTCCTGTCCGATGATTATACATCTTCAGAAGGGCCATGAATAACGGCTTATTAACGGGCAATCCGTGGCTGGTACCCCGGATAGCATCATAAAGATTGACTTCTCGTAAAAATTCCCCGTAGTTCCACAGAATCTACGAGGTCAGGTTAGCCCACGGGGGAATGGGGTGTAACCAGCTCGGCAGCACCAATCTGCCAACAGGATATGACCCTTTGCGAGCAAGCTGGCTCAGGAAGGTATCAGCCTGAGAGAATGAGAAGTTAGGACCGGGTGTGTTGATAAAGGTACCCGGAGCTAACCCCATCATAGATCGACTGACCGGATCCTTGACCGCACGTACTGACCCAGTAGTTTTGTTGTAACGGATGTTACCAACAAACATCCCCGGTCTGGTGGGAGTGAGGGAGTTATCATCTGCCTATCCAATAAGATCATGTTGAACCACGCAAAAGAAAAATGACGCTTCATAATGGGGATGTGAATCGGCATCCCGTCCAGATTAAAATCCCAACTCTCGAAAACATCCAGCACTCGGGAGTTTTCTATGATCAACGCATCCCCAAAGAGGAAGACCGGCCTCAGATGCTTCCCATTAGGCTTTTCGGAGCTCATCATGTCATTAAGGAATTGGAAAGATTGAACCCTGATAGCATTTAGTCGTTCCAAAGGCTCATTAACAAGGAGCTGCTCTGACACTTGACGAACTAAATCGTCCCATCGCACATCCAAGGCGAACTGATTCGAGCCAACCAGAAGTTCCCCCACAGGATTTACTGGCAGATTCACTGAAGAAAGACAAAAGAAACAAGGTCAAAAAGATAGCCGAAACACAAACTACTTGATGCTTATGCGGCTTAGTTCAGCATAGCCTCATGCGGCTCAGTTTGAAAGAGCTCATGCGGTTCAGTTCGAATGAGCTTATGCGGTTCGGTTCGAAATGAGCATATGCGGTTCAGTTCGGATGAGCTCATACGGTCCAGTTCGAATAAGCTTATGTGGTTCGGCTCGAAATAGGCTTGTGCGGTTCAGTGCGGATGAGCTTATGCGGTCTAGTTCAAATGATCTTATGCGGTTCAGTTCGAAATAGGCTTATGCGGCTCAGTTTGAAAGAGCTCATGCGGGCCAGTCCAGATGAGCTTATACGGCCCTGATGATGAAGTAGTTATGCGGCTGCAAATAACAACTTTCATGCAGCTCAGGCCTGGGTCATATCCCATGCGGCTCGAACATGAGTCGGACACGCAGCATACTTGGAAATACAGGCTCGTGCATAAGATATGCGGCGTAGCCATGACAGTTCATGTTGATGGTCCTACCAGCAATAGGCGGATGAACGTCGGGGTGAAAAACAGGCACGTCAGCCGGTGGAGGCGCCGCCACGTTCGCCGCCGCAGTCGATGAAGACGGGGCCTTCTTGCCCTTCGCTGCCACAAACGACGACGCGGCCTTCTTGCCCGTAGCAGCGGTAGTCTTCTTGGGAGCCATTGCCGATCGTTGATGGGAAAGACGAAGAAGAAGTCGGCAACAAGGAGTTCGAGCAAAGAGAGAAGGTAAAGAAACCCTCAAAAAATAAATTACTCCTATTTATAGGCGAAGGAGGCTCGTAAATCAACAAACCCTCGATCCACACCGCCTAAAAGAATAAAGGCAAAACGCTTCGGTCAAAGCAAAACTGACCCTTGGGATCCTCCCCCAAAAGGCGACGTTAATTCAAAAAACGAATCAAGGCATTTAATGCAGAAGATTTGCACACGTGGTTGGGACACGTGGCAAAAAGTCTATGCGGCCTAACAGCTCATGCGGCCAGATAAATCCATGCGGCTGAACCATCTATGCGGTTAGCAAAGGCCATGCTTCTTATTCAAAGTATTTCAATTTTGCAAATTGAAATTTTGAAGGGGGTCTTTAGAAGCATGGAAATATCAGAATGATGGTCTATGCGGCTCAGAATAGGAGAACCCTATGCGGCTCATACAGG